>LNAC01000427.1:1144694-1166522 GCA_002007465.1 Ailurus styani
TTTTTTTTTTTTTTTTTTAAGGTCTGAATGAGGTGGTATCTTCATGCTAACAGCTGAGAAGCAGGTCAGTCAGGTTCTTGGGTGCTCTATTACACAAGCAAGATTTGGCCAGCCCCACCTAATTTTGTTTCTCTGACACCCTCCTGTTCAGTGGGACATTGTCATACTTAACCCATCTGCTTTCTCTAATGCTCAGCAGACTCATTCCAGCCAGGACAGCTGTCTGTGGTATTTCAGTTCCTGTTTGTAAATACCTCCAGAACTTGAAGGTAAGTGTGGACTGGGTAACTGGGTTACCTAGGATCCCAGCTCTCTCTCTCTCTCTCTCTCTCTCCCCTACTCACCCCCCGCCCTTTTTTCCTCCTCTCTTTCCCTTCTCCTTCCCTCTCTGTCTCCAGCTCTCTTTTATTTATTTGCCAAAGACAATCAAAGCAGGCTCAACTGTTGACAGGACTGTCTGGCAAGTAGCTACGGAGACCCTTACAAAAACAGGTAGTTGTTTCATTAAGTAATTACCTTCCAAATGAGCATCTGTACTAAGAGACTTAGCTTTAGGAATTACTGCCAAATTTGCTCGATGATGAAACCAGCTGGAGAGTTAAATAAAAACCTTACTTAAAATGTACATGACTACAAGAGAGAGTTGCCTTAAGTCAGATTTTAGTAAAAGTTTCACTATGTTTAAAGTGGAAATGGCATAAATGTGAATTGATTATTTAGATTTAAACTATGCATTTGGGCTTTAAGGATCTTGCCAAAGTATTAGAATATGACAGTTTTTGAAAAACAATCTTTGAATACAATGAATTACAAGCTTCTATACATCTTTTCCAAAGATTTTATTAATCAAAAAATTGACAAAATGTGTATGTAACTATTTCACTTAGCATGGTACGTGTGTACATCTGGCGCTCCTTGGAAATCTGAATGGCTAAGTCTGTTGCTATGGAACACATCTTATGAAATGAAGGTGTGGATCAAGTTTCTTAAAATTATTTTCAGTTTGTGGCGATGTAAGGCTCCTCTAATTAAACGGATGTTGATTTACTGTTTGGCACTTTCTATTTTATCCAATGAGCCATTTTCTATAGACAGTGAAATATAATAGAAGGCTGAAAACCCCGTGCTTGAGAGTTTGAGTTCAGAATATTCTGGAGACAATTTTTCTTTCTAAGCTTGATACTCTTCCACCTAATTATTTCAGTACTGAAGATTATGACTAACAATGCTCAAATTAGCAGGGAGTATGACATTCTATATATTTTTCCTGGATTCCTGCATACCCCAGTCTTTTAATTAGAATTATGTTCACAACTTGGAATTTTTTTTTTCCTGAAGGAGAGCCTTGTCTTTCATTTCTTTTTAAGTCAAATAAAAGTGAAATGATATGCCTATGGTCCCCAGGTACAATCCTCCTTTCTGGCTACTAAGTGTTCTCATCCTTTCAAAACCCTCTTATTAAAAGAGGCATTTCTAGAAGCATAGTTCGTTATGTCCTCATTTATTGCAGCTCTTTCATTTAGGAAAAGCAATACACTGTTCAAGATTGTAAAGCCCCCTCAAGAGTAACACATGGGGTCTGCCTGAGATATTGGCTAATGTCAGACTGAATTTCCTATGACAAAGAAAAACAAAATCCATCTGTCTTAACCTGTAGCCTGAGATCTATAATAAAAAAACAAGCAAAAGCAACTGAGAGAGAAGTGGCACATTCTATGTACTGTTTAGCTATTTCACTGCAGAAACATGTTTTTATAGTATCCCCTCAGTGCACTGAACTAGAGTTGTACTTTAAAAGTTTGGATTTTGATTGACTTGCTAATAATTAGCATTTCTCTTCCCTTGCATAGGTTGATTACCTGATACAAACCAGGGTACCTCCTTATTTTTTAAAGCTTGATATAAAATGGGTATGACTCAGTTATAACAAGAAGGCTGGGGAGAATAATGACTCCATGTATTTAAGGGGAAGCAAAATTATTCAGAGAGTCTGGACTTGCTTCCCTTAATCGCCAGGGTTGTTGTGTTTCTCTTACCACCTTCTGCAGCCCTTCCTACAAAAGTCGAAATGTGAAACCACTTTTTAGTGCCAACACCAAAAACAGGGGAGAAAACTGTGTTCATTCGCTCTGCAGAGTAATTATTTTAAAAAAAAGTGCGACCCACACCTTCTGAAAGTATATTTTAAAATTTGTTAAATACCACAAATAATAAAATATACAGAAAAGTTTAGAATCTGTGTTTAAATTATCACAAAATGAGTGCAAATCCTCCTTTTTTGTTCCCCTTATAATAATTCTAATCTTAGAAGTCTTTCAAGTTTGTAATGATCTTAGCTCTATACCTTCAAAATTCCTCTCTCAAGTTTCCACTAGGGGCCAGAAAGGGCAAAAAGAACAGGACGGGAAATGATGCTACTGGGTTCTCTTGATTTACTCTCCTACAACTGCACTTTTCTCTGGTCTCACTTCTGTCTGCCTCCACAGTGCACCTGGCTGACAGATGAACTTGGACACACACCAGCTTGTCAGTCATCATCCAGCATAACTTTACACGAGTATACAACACACTTTAAATATTTAAACTCTACAGACAGAGAGAGGCTGAGAGGAAAGTGCAAAGACAAAGAGCACAGATTTCTTTTATTACCCTTCTGAGCTTTTGTACTAACTCCATGAGCCTTTGGGGCTTACAACGCGTTTTGTTCAATTCAGAATAGGGTTGAACTTAACCCAAATTTCCTAGTCCTTGTCCAGCAAAAGCCCAGGGCTGGGGTTCTGAATAGCTGATGGTTTCAATTCCTGGTTGCTTCTGTCCCTTTAAGATGAAGGGACCTGAGCGAGAGGTGTAACCTGTTTCTCTTGGAAGCTAAGGAGCTGAGGCAAAGTTATCCTCCACTGTCAGGCCAGGATAGCAGGAATAAACCAATTCTCACAAGAGCCCTACCCCTAACCATATTATTTTTGGAATAAACTGCAAATGGTATTCACAACACACATCATCCTTCTCTTCCATTTCTCTCTTTTCCCTGGAGATAAATTCTAGGCAGTAACAGAATGCTTGGCTCATTTGGGGTATTAATACCTTAGGTTTTCAAGTTACAATCAAAAGCTGGGTGAAGGATAGAGCGATCCCATTGGTGGTTCAATGTTACAAAGTGAATCAGGAACAACAAAACTCACTTTGCTGACTCTTGATAAGTGGATTCTCATTACGGGAAGGGAGTGGAAGCTCAATACCATGTTCCTCATGTAACATGAGAAAACTAGAACAGCTAAGGACTGTTTTTTTTCCCTCCTGGTGATCACTTCATCAGGAAGAGAAAATAACCACAAAGGGAAAGTAAATCAAAATTTATAATAGTGATACAATGGGTGACTAAGTACAATTCATAAATTTAATGAGACCGCTAGAATTAAATAATGAAAAAGGCTATAATGTTTGCTATGAACTTGACAGAGTTCACAGAAGAAAGATTTTTCTGAAAAAAAAAAACTAAAGTCAGTATTTTTAAACTAAACTGAATTGTATTTTAAATGCACTGGGTGAGGTATTGGTTTAATAATGTGTTGGTGAACTAGAGGTCCTGGGGATGATAACTTTTGTTAATTTGTAAACCATATGCTAAATGTGTCTACCTAGAATCATAGAGATAATTGTTGGGATTTTCTTAAATTAGGATGAAAGTGTATTTAGTGTGTTTGAGGGGTACTTAAGGTAGAAGGCCCTATTTTTCCAGTGTTTTAATACTGCTTTGAATAAAATAATAAAATTTGGAGAAGCTGTGCTAAAAATATGTTGGTGGGAAGAAGTTCTAAAAAGCAGCTGAATTCTATGTTTCTTTGTAACCAATTTCTATATCCTTTGTAACTTCTGTTACACAGATGAGTGATGACTAGATTTAATGCTGAGGTTTGAATCCTAACCTGATTTCTGTCACTACTCTGTGTCCTTGACACTTTTCTTTTCAATTTATTTATTTATTTTAGAGAGAGGTGGGGGAGGGGCAGAGGGAGAGGGAGAGAGAGTCCAAAGCAGACTCTGCGCTGAGTGCAGAGCCCCACATGGGGCTTCATCTCACGACCCTGATATCATGACGGGAGCCAAGAGTCAGAGGCTTAACCAACTGGGCCACACAGACTCCCCACATTGTTTAAATTTTTAATGCCCCATTTAATTATGTCTAAAACAGGACTGATAATCCCTTCCTCATTGTTCGTTTGTTTTGGGTAAGAATTAAATGATAAAATGTGTGAAGCACCTGATTTAATAAAAGCAGAGTAGTAATATATTTTTCAATGATGGATTTACAGTCTAAATCCATTTTCTTGGCTATCACAGAAAAGTGAAATATAAATAGACAGTATCACAAATACAAATACCTATGTAATTCCTATAAGATCAAGAAACAGAGTACCAGGAGTATGCAGAGTCCCCTTCCAGTAGATTTATTTATTTTAGGGGGTGGGGAGGGGCAGAGGGAAAGAAACTTCAAGCAGACTTCCACTGAGGGTGGAGCCCGGGGCAGGGCTCCATCTCATGACCATGACCTGAGCCAAAACCAAGAGTCAGACACCCAAACACTGAGCCACCAAGGCACCCCTGCCTTGCTTTTTAAGTAGAATTTATTTAAGTGATAAGCATAGGGCATGGAAGATATTACATTTCGAAAGTCTTAGGAATCCACAGGTATGGACTAATTACTAAAAGAAAAATATATATCAGGATGTATTATAAATATATTTAAGTGGTACCACTATGTAAGATATCATTAAGCAGGAAGGGAGCACTTAATTCCAAAAGAAAATCAGAGGGAGAATTTAGAAGCTCATCAGACCCTAATGAAAAATCAAAGTTGACCATAATTATAAACATTTCTGGGGCAGCTTTTAAGAAATGCTACATAATACTGGACCTTAAAAATAGCATGTACATGTCCTCCCTTTTCTTAGTCATCTTGGAGGCTTTTAGTGAAAAATAAGCTCTAAGATCCAATTCAAAGAACAGGAAATCAGTTTTCAGATTTTATTGTTTGAGGAAGAATAGTCTAACATTTTAAAAAGAATATTTTTTTATTAAAGCTATTTCAAATTTTATCCTTTATTTTTTAATTTAAATTCAATTAGCCATTTCAAATTTTAGCTTCTAACTAGGTTGAAGTCATTAGAGTTGGATTTCAGTGCATCTCTTCCATTCACTAGCTGTCATTACTACCCACTCTGAACCTCAGTTTCTTCCTTTGCAAACTAAGGATATACAGCTATTTTTTTTTAATCCGTGGGATCATTGTGAGGATCGAGTGAGATGATATTGCAAACTTTCTGAGCTGTGAGGCAGTTACAGAAATAATATTATATTTTCATAATAAAAAAATGGAAATTAATGTCTATTAGCTGCTTACTTTAGGCCAGGTATTGATTAGAGTATTTCTACCTACATCATTTCATTTAGTCTTCAGAACATTGCGATGTCAGTACAACCACGATGATGTTGATAAGGTAACTGCTTATTATGTTGATTATTTTTCCAGGTTATTCATAATAGAAGTCAGAATTTCAATATAAATCTAATTTTAAAATCTTTCCACCATATTCTCCTATCTATGAATTGTGGCACTCCCACATTTCAGAAGCAGAATGATAATGCTTGGATTGAAGGTCTGGACCAGGGTTTCAACCGCAACTCTGCTACTATCTAACTATGTCATTTTTTCTACACGTGCTCCGGCCTGTTGTTTCATTTATAGAATAAGGGCATACAAGGGAAGAATATCCTGAAATCTGAGAGTCTTCCTGATTTTCCCTAATTTTGATTAGTAGGAAGAAGGGCATCATGAAAAGTATTGTGAAAAAGGGGATATTAATTTAAAATTCAAATAACTCAAATGAGGTACTAATAAAATGTTTTCAAGTGGAAGTCCTGACTGATTCACTTTAAAGTGGTATGTTTAGAGTATAATCAGTAACATCATTTTCATAATAAACTTTCCAAATCATATCTTTATAAAAAACATATTTTCTTAAACAGATTAAAGAAATCAGTCAGCTCTACATGCCCTATATTTACATGCCCTATTATTTTACTTAGCAATCCATACACAATGTTTCAAATATATATAAATATTTCAGCTTGTCCTAATAAGCTAAATGATCTTTGAAATATTGGAATTGTGGTATGTGGCTTGACAAAGTTTTTGCATGGCATTTACTTAGAAGATAGAAGAAATAAATATTATGTAGAAAATAGAACTCACACCGGGTTTAGTATATATATAATCCAAAGAAAACTAACTTTTGGAATAAAGAATATGGTATTATAAATTCAGTATTATATCTCTAGATTTTTACTTTAAAGATGCAGATCCATTTAAAAAAATCACTACTTCATTTAATAATTCAGATGCTTGTTATTTGCTTTTTCAGATTCTCCTTAATAACACCAATACCAAAAAAAGCTACGATGTTGACCTCAGCCAAAATTCTGTTGATTACAAATTTGTTTAGTTTACTATTTATTGGAAGCCATGGGAAAGAAAGTCTAGAAAGAAACACAACACAAAGCATTGAAGCAGGCTTTAAAAAAATGGAAAATGAATCTGTTCCTTTGGAAAGTGATACAAATTTAAGCTCAGATAAAGAAAACAGAGAAACCTCCAATCCCAAGGCAAGTAATTCCTCTCTTTGGGACCCATTAAATAAACACCATGGAACAACAGAAGTCTTCAGCAATTCATCAACGAACAACTTTTCTAGGAATCCAAGACCCATGCCTACGTCTCCCACAAGCCCTCCTCTGATCCACAGCTTTGTTTCTAAATTGTCTTGGAACCCATCCATAGCAGATGAAAATCCTCTTCCAGTCTCAGCACCTCCCAAAGCTACATCTGCTATATCTTCAGAAAAGTTCACTTCGTCTTCAGCCAGTGATACCATAAAAACCCCTGACAACAGTTCCATTTCAGTTAGCCTCCTCCCTACGGCACCAAACATCACATCTGTGACCCCCATGATAACAGGACCAAATGAATGGCTCACCACATCCAATGATAGCTTCATAGGGTTTACCCCCTACCGAGAAACAACAACTCTACAGCCCACCTTAAAGTTTACCAATAACTCAAAAATCTTCTCAAATACATCAGACCCGCAAGAAGGTAAATATAAATGGATTTAATTTTCCTTTTGTGTGAAACTGAATCTTGAACTAAGTCCTACAGATTACATCTAAATAAGGTACCATATTGAAAAAAAAAAGACTCCAGCAGCACAGGTGATTCTCACTTTTGGCGGGCAACCATGATATTCAGTGGAAATAGTGAAGGTATTTTTTAAGGCTTTAGTCAGCATACAGTAGTCACTACGGTATGGGAACATGATGAGACGGCAGGACAAAATCAGAGGTAGGTTAGGTTGAGGTAGTAATACAATTTTGAGATACTGAGCAACAATTTTCACTGAATCTGAGAAAACTGCCTAAAATGTCTCGTTTTAGGAACAATATGCAACTGAACTTTAAAAATATATGTATGTGAAAGTTGAATGAAATAAATGAATTTATAAACTATCTGACACCACATAGCAATCATAGGAAAACAATACTGATTTTTAAAAAAAATATAAATAAACTCAACAAAAGGAAATCTCCGTGAATTTTTAAGTTTAGTATCTAATGAATACCATAAAAATGGAATATAGCTGTGAGTATCACAAGAAAAGTGTAGTATAGGAACATTTTTATGTTTCACTTAGGGATTATGTCAAGCTTTAAAACATAAAGCAGAAAAGATCTCTAATATTTAATGAAAATTCATCATGTTTTATTTTTTCAGGTCTACCCAAGTTTTTGATTTCCTGAAATTTTCTTTTCAGGTTTTTGTTTAAATTCTAGTGAGTTAACATATAGTGTAACATTGGATTCAGGGGTAGAATTGAGTGATTCATCCCTTACATATAACACCCAGTACTCATCACAAGTGCCCTCCTTAATGCCCATCACCCATTTAGCCCATCTCCCACCCACCTGCCTCCATCAAACTTGTTTGATCTCTATCTCTAACAGTCTCTTATGGTTTGCCTCCCTCTTTTTTTTCCCCTTTCCCATATGTTCATCTGTTTTGTTTCTTAAATTCCACATATGACTGAAATCATATGGTATTTGTCTTTCCCTGAAAATTTTAAAAAATGCTCTTTTGCCCCCCAACGAATTCAATGATTTCCGATACAGCTTACTTCCAGATATTAGTGATGTAAACACTAAATCATACATACAAATTCCTACTTGAAAGTTGTACTGTATAGGAGAAGTTTTAAATTCTGAAATCTAGGCTTTACAATAGCACTGCAGCTAATAGATTGTACATAATATTTTCATTTTAGCTATAATTTTAACTCATCCTTTCATTCATACGTACTCTGATACTACATCAGAAATATTTTTTTTAGGGTTAGAGAGCACAAGCAGAGCAGGGGGGGAGGGGAGGTCAGGGAAGAAGGAAAGAGAATCTTAAGCAGCACCACACCCAGCGAGGAGCCACACATTGGGCTCAATCTCACGACAGTGAGATCATGACCTGAGCCAATATCGAGTCAGACGTTTAACTGACTGAACCACCCAGGCACCCCTACATCAGTAAGATTTTAATAAATATTCTGTCTTTTGTCTCTCTAAACTCAATATACATTCTAAGAATACTGAGTACTTATCTCCCACCATTGCTCCTTAATCAAGAGAAAATTAGTTAACTCTATTTTCCTCTTGTTTTAGCAGTAATTTTGCTGTTAAGCTTCTAGTGTGTAGGTTAATATTTTTATAAATGGGTTTAATATAGGATTACAGACTTTATAAGACCCCTCGCCCACTTAGTTAATAACATTCTCAGGACATTTTTTAAAGACTCTGAAAATACAATACACTAAATATGAGATCAGGGAGCATTACATAGTTTGTTAATAACAAACTTAGTCTTCAAATAAAGTATTTAGTAAAAAGGGATGATAGAGTAAAATTTTGGGCTCCCTTAAACTCAGACCTACACATCTGCTCTTAATGTGCAAGACACTGCAAACATCTTGCTTTGGTCTATGTACTGTATTTGGAAATAGCCTGTATCGGGATATACGGCTTTTCCCTTATAGTGCATTTTTAGCTGGGGTTTTGTGGGCTCGTTTTCTATCACCCACTTATTCCCATTAGCTTTTCACTTTTTAGTTATTATAGAAAGAAGCTCAAAGTTCATTTCATCGTTAACGTTCATTAGAGATTCAGAGTTGATTAAAAACAATATAGCACTCAGCATAGAAATTCGATCTTAAGGGAGCATACACACGGCACTTCAGTACTATTGGTGTTAAAAAAGGAATGAGAGACAGTTACAAAAATAAGAAGTGTTTCAACGTAAGTAAAAATCTTAAGTATGGTTTTATCAGGAGGTATATTTGCCAATATATCCCAAATACTCAGTATTTCACAAAATACACACACATATCACCATTATCTAATAAAAAACCAACATTGTTTAAAAATTCTTTGTTATAAAGAAAGTCCAATGTATATACTTCTCTTCTTTGAAAAATTATTTTCTATTTGTTTATCTGTTAATTATTTTTTCTTTGTTCTCTAGAGAATAAAAATACAGGAGTAGTATTTGGGGCCATTTTAGGTGCTATTCTGGGTGCTTCATTGCTTAGTCTTGTTGGCTACTTGCTGTGTGGAAAAAGGAAAACGGATTCATTTTCCCATCAGCGACTTTATGATGACAGAAATGAACCAGGTAAAAACAACTTTCAGAACCTCACCTGCACACCGTGGTTTTAATTAAATGGGGATGCTAATATTCACTACATTATCTAGAAGGGGTTTGGAGACTTGTATGACAGAAACAGATGAAAGATTTATTCTGATCTACTCTCTGTTTCTCAAAGAACATAACCAAAATAATTATGGGCCTGTGGGTGGAATTTTAAAACTATTTAGAACTGTGGCTCATTGCATCACAATTAGTTTTAAATAAACCAGATCCCAGAACGTAAAACAAGTCTATAGAATTGGAAGAGAATGGTATGCCATTGAGGAAAAAGTGGTCAGGTTTTTTAGCAAGTAACTGCATAGCCATATTCTCTGCCATTGCTGGATCTCTTAGCAGCAGTAATTTGAACAATGACCTATTCCAATTTGGAGTTCTTCTAAAGTTTACACAGATGCAGTAGCCCTCAATCAATTATCTTAGTGAGTCTCTAAAACAGAATCTATAAAGAGTTGTGTATTTGGGTACATAAAATCACAAAAACGCAGGAATTTTTCACTCATGTGATAGAAAAGACCAACTGTAATATTGATGAATGAGAAATGTGTCTGCTAACAATAAAGAACTGAATTTATTCTTAATATAATACTAATTAGAAGAGAAATGAAATAATTTCAAATAATTGACTCATCTTTTTTTTTTATACTTGGGGAGAAAATGTTTTCTGTTCTAAAAAGGACTCTTGCCACCATAAATATAGTTAAATGCCCCGATACATCCTGTCAATAAAGTCTTGTTGATTTTACTAAGTTCAGAGCATGACTGACATACTGTTCATCTTCAGAACCAAATCCATTAATTATAAATTTAACTGAATTCTATTTTGGAGGTTTCTAGCAATCCATATAAAATAAAAGGTGGCACTTTTCAAAATTAAAGGACAGAATTTCAAACAACAGGGGTTTCCAAACTTTTTTTTTAATCCCAGAATCTTTTCTTTACTGTAATCACATGCAAAACTCACTCTATCAAATTGATACAGTCTAAGATGTTGTGATTAAGGCATAATGGAATAACTCAATCACGACACCTCCTTTCCTCCTTCAAGACAGCTTTGAGAGACCTCCCCCAAGTCCCTAAGGTTACTGGGCACCCAGTCTGTAAACAGAAGTCAGAAAGAATAGGTAGGATATGAGAATACCTAACTGAATAATTAAATTACTAATCTAATTAGTAATTAGTCACTGCCTTAGCACTTAAAGATACCTAGCACACCAAGTTTTGAAAATAAATTCAAGATCATTAAGAAAGTAAAAATTGGCTGTTCATTGAAAAAAGTGAAAAATAATCTCATATCATTAATCAGAAAATGCCAAGTACATGATAACTAGGATCTATCACAAAGAAATATAAGGCTTTACAAATAGTTTTCTTCCATCTCTGTCTTCCCTGGCTCAACTATAAAGATATTGAGACACTTAGAAAACTAATGACACTGATTTAAAATCAATGCTCTTCAGTATTTAAAAATTATTTTTTTACATCAGAAGTAAAAATTCTGAACACGCTGATAAGGCTCTGAACTCAACAATGAGTCATATGTCTGTCTGTCCTTCTTCATACAAAGTACGGCTCTACTTTCTTTGTGATTTCTCCCTTAGTTCCTTTGTTTTTGGTTTACCAGTAGTAAAATTATTTTAGAAGTTAAACTGTTCTCTTAGTTTTAGAAACAAATATGTCATGAAAAATATGTACTTATTTAAAATTTCATAACCAGTATCTGCAAAGCCCATATGAAAGTCGTACCTACTTACTCATCTAGAACAATTCCTATAGTCTGGCAGATGCCTGAGCATGTATCTTCCAGACTGTCACCATAAAATAATTTTTTTGTTGCTTTTTTAGTTCTGCGATTAGACAATGCACCAGAACCTTATGATGCGAGTTTTGGGAATTCTAGTTATTATAGCTCCACTGTGAACGATTCATCTATGCCAGCAGGCCAAGAAAATGCACGGGATGGCATCCCTATGGATGACATACCTCAACTTCGTACCTCAGTATAAAATGCAAGGGAAAAAGGCTCCTGACAGCAAATGATCACCTACATCCTAGTCTTCTCACTAACTCAACCTCCAAAAGCTGAAGCAAGATCACTGTTATATGGCTGTGCCAAGAAGAACTATAAAAGTATGAGACTAGTAGCAGAAACATAGAGGAAATATCATCTCAAAGGTTTCCTTTCTTACCATTTTTGGCTGTGCTGAATCATCTATTGAGTAACCTTAATTTGTATTTGGGTCTATTTTACTCCTAGTGAGAAATGTTTGTGGGAATCAGGTAAAACTAAAAGGGTTCATGTTGCTTGCCCTGCCTGATAATTTAACTACACCTATTGTCCTAATTGCATGCATCAAGATTGGCATTCTCTTGAAGGAAAATTGGAACAGGAATTTTTTTTTTTTTAATTTTGACTTAGAGAGTATACAGAGTTTCTGTTCCTGGGCAAATTAAGGTAATGGGAGTGAAAATCTTGTATTCTAGTACATTTTACTTTCCTGTCTCAGCACATACATGGTCAGCCTCTTGAATGGCCAAGCTGACAATGACTTTGCATTCAACAGGGCCATGATAGGAAAGTTGGCTCTTAACCAGCAATGGCATCAGTTCTCTTCAAAGGGTGGGGAACCCTAACCTGTCTGATTTCTTTTAGGACTCAATTAATTGGGTGCTTTAAAGAGTCAATGAGAAACATGGTGATAAAAGTCAGCCAAAGCATTTCCCTGTACATATTTTTTTATAGTTTTAAGATGTTAAATAAGAACAAGATTTATTATGTATTAGATATCATCGCTTAATCACATATGGAATAGATTCTGTATCCCTAAGTGTATAAAGCATAATGTTAAAAAAATAGACAAATAGAAATATTATGCAAACAAAATATTTTCTGAGCATCACTTTTACACACAGAAGTACAAGCAGCATAATTTGGATTCTATTACGTTTCAGTTCGTTCTTAATCACCACCTGCTTTTGGCAGGAAAAATACACTCCTCAGTATGGGAAGGTCAAGGCTTTAGGGATTAGACGATTAGAACAAGAGTTCAATTCCCAAAGAAGCAGTGAATGTGTGAAGAGAGCAAACAAAGCAAGAGATTTCAATGTTGAATTGATACACGGGGTGTGCGTGTTTGTGTGTGTGTGTGTGTGAGAAAACACAACAACCGCCTCAAAATGAGAACAAGCAATTAAGTAACAGAAGAACATACTTACCCCATATTGCCATAAAAATAGCAAAGAAGACTGTCCCTCCATTATCAAACAAATATGTCACCTTAATGGAAATGAAGCAGAAATATTAGTCACATACTATAATAATCTAGTGATTACAGTGTACATTTAGGTTCTATGATTTTTTTTTCCAAATAGAATCACATTATCTTATGGTTTGTAAATATAAGATATGCAATCCTTTCATGAGTCCTGCAGCTGTTTCGTATGATTTTTTTCATGGGGAGAGGTAAGGAATCAACATTTTCCTTATTTTCTTCTTTCTTGTCTTTTGTTCCTTTTGGACTTCACCATCATTTCTGCCAAAAAGGGGTTCTAGTACCCTGAGAAATCCCGTGGGCCACCAATGATCAGGCTAAGGTTAGCTTTTCAGTCGAGGCACACCTAGTTGCTCTTCCTGTCGGCAACATTTCCAGGACTGGAGAAGTTACAAAATGCAGAATTCCACCAGTGAGCCAGCACTTACTTTCAATGGAAAGGTACTACAGTGCTAGCCCTACCTTCTGACGTCTTTCAGAATGCTCCCTGGGTCCAATAGTGGCTACAATTTTTTAAAGAAGTTTTATATATAATTAAACATTTAGAATATAGCCCAAGTGTTTTTTTGAATCAGACATTATCTGAATTTTTCTAAAGAACAGTGTACAGTTATATGATGTTACCGAATACAATATTCAGTTTCCAAGGATTGTTTGATTGTAATAAATTATAAATTCAACTTACCTTTGCTTCTTTTCATTTGCATGATGCTCTCACTATATTTATATTTTATATTTATAGTGAGGGATATTAAACCAACAAGCCAAGGTAATATATGTTTCATGGTCATATATGTATGTGCCATACAAACTGTAGGAAAAACAGGGACACTATCCTCATAGGAGAGAAAGGCCAATTAGGGGCTAAAGAACATTATTTTTTTTAATATTTTTTTAAAATTTATTTATTTACTTAACAGAGAGAGCACAAGCAGGCAGAGCGGCAGGCAGAGAGAGAGTAGGAAGCAGTCTCCCCGCTGATCAGGGAGCCCTATTCGGGGCTCAATCCCAGGACCCTGAGATCATGACCTGAGCTGAAGGCAGAGGCTTTAACCCACTGAGCCACCCAGGCGCCCTAAAGAACATTATTTTAAGGGAAGTGGGAATACAGTGGTGTCCTCTTTGCACAGTTTACAGTCAATGAGGGTATTAAAACAATACCAATATGTATTTTAATTGTAATATCTGGGACATACTGCAAAACAATAGCTAAAACAGATAAAGGTAGGGTGTGTTTTCCTGTAGAATAAGACCCTACCGAAAATATCAAAACGTTCTCCTTTCAAAGGTCTGTGGATAGGTGCACGATGTCCTAGTTGGCTCTAAACATCTATGGTTGTTAAGGTTTGGGATTTCTAAAAATGTTGTAAGAATTGGTTTTCACCACAATCATCACTATATATTACGTACAGGCGAGAAAATGGCCATAAAGAAATTCTCTACAGAGCTCCTAAAATTACACCCAGTGGGGGAATCCAGCGTTTTTGTTTCCAAAGGCATCCCACAGAAACATCTGCTGCTGCCACGCTGGTGAACAGCTGTCTGCTTTCCTTCAGAACAGACCCGGCGCAGGAAACAGCCTCTTAGAGCATTAGAACAGAGACTTTACACATGGGGACTTAAAAGTCACAAGGAAAACATGGCTCTCCCCCTGCTCCAGAAACAACAGTGCTTTTATAAAAGGGCAAATACAAAGCCACGCTTACCAATAATTGTGTTGCCTGACTATGATGTGTCATAGTGTAAGCTGTATTTTCCTTAAAAAAGCTTTTCATTTTTTTCTTCAAAGTTTGTTCATAAATCTCTCAGGTATTTTTTTTACTCAATAAATTAAACATTAATTTTTTAAGAAACACATCCATGAGACACAGTGAGGTATCCATGTAATACTCATGTAATGTGAGATTACATATATGTAATGAGAGATAAAGCTAAAGTAGGAGTTATGGAAAACTTCAGAACTCGCCCTAGGGAGGAGTATAAAATTGTTGTGTTAGAGCCACCAAGATATGACAGGTGGGATGTGCAATGGTATGTGGGAAGACACCGACCTAAGAAGAATAATTTGAAGTCTGCAGTTATAGCTGGAGGTGCTAAGGGTTTGCATTTGGAGTGCTGATATCTGAGCTGTTATATGAAAATGGGGGACAGGGAGAAGGAAGGGTCAAGTATAGCATGGATGGCTCAATTTTGACTATGGGTAACTGGCAGAAGAATAAAGGGGGAAAGGCCTTCTGCCTATTAGGAAAGAGACACTTGCCTATAAAAGAAAGCTCCAGATGGAATCTCAAGAAAATTCCCAAAGCAACATAACAGGCTTTTCCAAAAGCAAAAGGAAGTGTGTCCTAATGAATTATTTTACTAGAAAAATAGCTTGCCTTCATGCACAAGGGGACCTGTGGACAAGCATTTTATTCAATATTGTTGATGTGAGTAGGAATAATATATAAAGACAGAAGCAAACTAAACCTCAAACAAAACTATGTTTAAGCATAAATTCTCCATTATGTTTGACATCTGATTTCTCTTGGAGAGCTGAGTGTGGCTAGAAATCAATAAATGTAGATATTGTTCAAAGAAGTAATTTCCTTATTATGTCGGAAGATTACAGTCTTGATCTCTTCTACTGTAGTTTCTAGGTCTGTCTCTAACATTGTGTGATGGGTTCAGGATTGCATTAGCCCCTGGAAACTGCCACTTAACATTCCATTAAAGCTGTGCTAGGTCAAGGAGAACAAAGCACTTCGTGGGCAGATTCAACCCTGCAGGCCAGGCTGTTACGTGGAAAGGGGAGCGAGGAGTTGGAATTTAGGCTGGAGTTCGGGCCTCTCTCACTTCCTCAGTCCTTAATTCTCAGACAGGGCAGAATCTGTGTAACCACCCACGTCCACTGGACCTGAACACGAGCTGCATCAATCACGGCAACATCACTAGTCCACACCCAACCTCCTCCCTGTTCCTGACCAATTATTTAGAGCAATATCTTTCTAAAATGTGGTTCGAGGAATCATGCAAGGAGCTTGTTAACACGCAGAATTCTAAGCCTTACCCTTGACCAATTCATTCTGAATTGTAGGACATGGGGTCCAGGAATCTACTTCTAAACACATGTCCTATGTGATTCTTATACTGACTTTTCCATGAAGTTTGTTAAAGAAAAAAATAGCCTGTCTTATTTGTGTTGTAGCCTCAATATTGGTATATGGTCTGAGGCTCATACTCGGTGTTGAGTAAATGTTTGCTGAACAAATTAAAAAACCCCAGAAACTAATAACTAGTATAAATAAGGCTAACCTCAAAGGTAGAATAACTTTTATAAAATGATAAAATCACCTTTTTATTAAAAAAACAATGCAAAATCCTTCTAATGATTTCACCTAAAATGAGAAAACTTAGCATAACGCAGACTGACATTATTGGTGTCAGGTGCTTTTAAATGGATGTGCAAATATCACTGAATTACTAGACTGGAAAAAGTTTTTAATTCCCATACTTGTAAATATTAAAAATGATGTTAATATGCTTAAATGTTAAACTAATGTTAAAAATATGTTAATGTACTTAAATATGAACTTTATCACATGATGGGACCAATTTTGTTCCCAAAATTCTTTAAATTTTTAAGAAAATTTATTCTTTAAATTATTAAGAAATAATTTCTTCTTTAAATTATTAAGAAAATAATTATGTGTAGATACACATACTTTTCAATAAGATGACATGTAATTTTCTGTTTCTTGTCCAAAATGGTGATGGATACTATTAGGAATCAACAAGTTTCTAGATGATGTGGCTAGGTGATCCAAGGTCGGTTCACCTATTTCTTTGGTAATAATCTATTCCTTTATTTCTAACACTGTCCATAAAGTAACTTCCAGATGTTTAAGTATACAAACTTATATTTAAAAAGAATGTTATTTCTATCAATAAAGGAAGAGTAATTCTGATTTTTAAGGTGTAAAACAAGTAGATACATTTTATCTTCGCCAGAAGAAAAAATGTAATTGATATTAAATATTTCATCCTGGTGGGATTTTTTTGCATTGTTCCAGAAGGTAATAATCTCCTCTGCAAGGTAACTTTCCATCTTCCTTGTAACAGTTATTAAGTGAATTCTTTCTTAGTTATACATGTCTCTATACATACTCCTTTTTAACCAAGAAAAGGAGGGATGTAGATATTACATAATGACAAAAGCCCTCTATATTTAGTGTTTCCTTGGACAATTTCTTTATCACTCTGGCATTGGGGATGTTTCTTACTTTTAGTGTTCAGATAATGCTAGTGTGTTTTATTAAATCTGTCCAAGTAAAAGTAGAAATAACATATATGGATTTGCTGGTATCCCTAAGGCTGTCATATGTCCTTGAAATGCATGGGTTAGGAGAAACACACACACACACACACACACACACACACACACNGACACACACACACACACACACACACACACACACACACACACCTCTAATGACTTTAGTATGTTCAGCTTTTGCAAAAAATATTGAGAAAATGCTTCCCAAAACAAGACATCTTTATGGAATCAAAATAACTCAAAACTAAGCATACTTTTAGAAATTAAACTGTAAATAAAACAGATTTTCCTCATGGCTTATATTCACAATAAATAATTCAGAAGCTAATTTTACTAAGATTTGGCTTTATAGTAGGATATTGAGTGATTTCTGATGTTATACCCTGCCTTGTCAAAATTAATTGTATAGAGACCTCTACTTCTGAACAAGATGAGGTAACAAAGATTGATTTTACCCCATTCTGGAAACAACCAAAGAATGAATGAAATACATAAGCAACAGATTTCAAGACAGTGGGTATTGGGCAAGAAGGGCAATGATCCCTGAGAAGTGGGAAACAAATGAGCTGAGCACTCGGGCTGCTTCAGGTTATCACACTGAAAGAGTTCTCAGGATGCAGATAGGGGCACCCCAAACAGTGCCCAGTGAGCATGTCTGTGAGGAGACCTACAAGGAAAGAATCCCCTTAAATGAGTACTATCACGCCCATTCCCACCAGCCAGACTGGAAATCCTTCATTTACCCTGCATCGGGTACTGTACACAGACAGATCTTGCTTTAACTGTGGGGGAAAATTCGTGCTACAGTATTGCTGTAAACCCAGTTCACAAACCTTAAAAGCAAGGTCCAAAACATCCATATTATTTCCAAGGAACTAAATCACAGTATCTCTTTATGTTTATTAGAATAGTTAGAATTAAAAAGACTGGCCATCTCGAGGATCAGTGACTGTATGNCTGGTTACAGTATTGCGGTAAACCCAGTTCACAAACCTTAAAAGCAAGGTCCAAAACATCCATATTATTTCTAAGAAACTAAATCACAGTATCTCTATATGTTTATTAGAATAGTTAGAATTAAAAAGACTGGCCATCTCGAGGATCAGTGACTGTATGGAAAACTGGAATCTCATATACTGTGGATGGGAATGCTGAGTGGTATAAATGCTTTGGAAAACATTTTAGTAGTTTCTTAGAAGATTAAACATCCACCTATCATATAATCTAGTCATTTTACTCAGGTTTTTACCCAACAGAAATAACAGTGCCTGCCTATATGGAGATTTATAGACAAATGTTCAGAGCAACTTTATGTAAAATGGTAACTCAAAATAACCCCTGGGTCCATTACTAGAAGAATGGAGAGACAAATTCTGGTGTAGCTGTGTAATACAATACTTTCAGCAATAAAGAGAAATGATCTACTGGTAAGTGTTATAACATGGATCTCAAAATAATTGTGCTGTGAAAGATGCCAGGAAAAAAACACCACACCACACACTGTATGGTCCCATTTACATAAGAGCCTAGAAAATACCAAATTATCTATAAAGAAATTATACTTCAGTAAAACTGTTTTAAAGATAAACAATAATCATTATAATATTCAGTTTCTCAAACTTGTATGCATATTGGAATCACTTGGGAAGTTTTAAAACAGACTGATGTCTAGGCTCCAAACCCAAAGGTATTGATTTAATTAATTACTCAGAGGTGTGGCTTGGGCTTCAGAAATTTAAAAAAACCTTCAGGTGATTCCAATAGGCAGCAACCTGAGGATTTTAATATGTTGTTTCTTTTTCTCTGTAAAATTAAAGTATTGTAATGAGGGCTCATGGAAGATACAAACGTAATCATTAGTAATAGAAACCATCATCTTCTCCTTAAAAGTATCTAGATGTCATTCCAAGTGGAAGTTTATGTCTCTTATAAATCAGTTATAAAAGCACTGGAAGACCAAAATATTCAAATAAAAATGCACTCATTTTGTAATACTGCAGAGTGATGGATTATTCAGTTGTCAATGATATTGATTGTTGAAACTTTTAGGAATATTTAACTTTGTATGGAGAACTTTTTGCTATCTCCTTCTAAGAAAAAGTAGAGTTCAGGAAGGAGAATGTGACGAACCACACTTACCTTGGCGTAGATACAGCTTTCATTGAGTCTCTGCAGCGAACAGTTCTTGTCACAGAGAGGGCACATGAAGACTTCGGTGGCCTTGCAAATTTCTTGGCTTGAGAAACCAAAGAAGAAAAAAGAAGGGATGAACCACCACGTATAAGAAGATGCATAGCCCCATTACCTTGATCCCCAAACCAGGCAAAGACCCCATCAAAAAGGAGAATTACAGACCAATATCCTTGATGAGCATGGATGCAAAGATCCTCAACAAAATACTAGCCAATAGGATCCAACAGCACATTAAAAAGATTATTCACCACGACCAAGTGGGATTTATTCCTGGGATGCAAGGTTGGTTTAACTTTCGCAAATCAATCAATGTGATACAAGACATTAATAAAAGAAAGAATAATAACCACATGATCCTCTCAATAGATGATGAAAAACCATTTGACAAAGTACAGCACCCTTTCTTGATCAAAACTCTTCACAGTGTAGGCATAGAGGGTACATACCTCAATATCATCAAAGCCATCTACGAAAAACCCACAGTGAATATCATTCTCAATGGAGAAAAACTGAGAGCTTTTCCCCTAAAGTCAGGAACACAGCAGGATGTCCACTATCACCACCGCTATTCAACATAGTACTAGAAGTCCTAGCCTCAGCAATCAGACAACAAAAAGAAATAAAAGGCATCCAAATTGTCAAAGAAGTCAAACTCTCACTCTTTGCAGATGATATGATACTTTATGTGGAAAACCCAAAGGACTCCACTCCAAAACTGCTAGAACTCATACAGGAATTCAGTCAAGTGTCAGGATATAAAATCAATGCACAGAAATCAGTTGCATTTCTATATACCAACAACAAAACAGAAGAAAGAGAAATTAAAGAGTCAATCCCATTTACAATTGCACCCAAAACCATAAGATACCTAGGAATAAACCTAACCAAAGAGGCAAAGAATCTGTATTCAGAAAACTATAAAGTACTCATGAAAGAAATTGAGGAAGACACAAAGAAGTGGAAAAACATCCCATATTCATGGATTGGAAGAACAAGTATTATGAAAATGTCTATGCTATCTAGAGCAATCTACACATTTAATGCAATCCCCATCAAAATACCAGCAATTTACTTCAAAGAAATGGAACAAATAATCCTAAAATTTATATGGAACCAGAAAAGACCCCGAATAGCCAAAGGAATGTTGAAAAAAAAAAGCAAAGTTGGCGGCATCACAATTCCAGATTTCAAGCTCTATTACAAAGCCGTCATCATCAAGACAGTATGGTACTGGCACAAAAACAGACACATAGACCAGTGGAACAGAATAGAGAACCCAAAAATGGACCCTCAACTCTATGGTCAACTAATCTTCGACAAAGCAGGAAAGAATGTCCAGTGGGAAAAAGACAGTCTCTTCAACAAATGGTGTTGGGAAAACTGGTCAGCCACATGCAGAAAAATGAAACTGGATCATTTCCTGACACCACACACAAAAATAGACTCAAAATGGATAAAAGACCTCAATGTGAGAAAGGAATCCATCAAAATCCTCGAGGAGAACACAGGCAGGAATCTCTTCAACCTCAGCCACAGCAACTTCTTCCTAGGAACATCACCAAAGGCAAGGGAAGCAAGGGCAAAAATGAACTATTGGGACTTCATCAAGATTAAAAGCTTTTGCACAGCAAAGGAAACAGTCAACAAAACCAAAAGACAACTGACAGAATGGGAGAAGATATTTGCAAATGACATATCAGATAAAGGGCTAGTATCCAAAATCTATAAAGAGCTTCTCAAACTCAACACCCATAAAACAAATAACCCAGTCAAGAAATGGGCAGAAGACATGAACAGACATTTCTCCAAAGAAGACATCCAAATGGCCAACAGACACATAAGAAAATGTTCAACATGACTCGGCATCAGGGAAATACAAATCAAAATGACAGTGAGATATCACCTCACACCAGTCAGAATGGCTAAAATCAACAAGTCAGGAAATGACAGATGTTGGCGAGGTTGCGGAGAAAGGGGAACCCTCCTACACTGTTGGTGGGAATGCAAACTGGTGCAGCCACTCTGGAAAACAGTATGGAGATTCCTCAAAAAGTTGAAAATGGAGCTACCCTACGACCCAGCAATCGCACTACTGGGTATTTATCCTAAAGACACAAAGGTAGTGATCCTCAGGGGCACGTGCACCCGAATGTTTATAGCAGCAATGTCCACAATAGCCAAACTATGGAAAGAACCTAGATGTCCATCAACAGATGAATGGATAAAGAAGATGTGGTATATATATA
>LNAC01000427.1:1166634-1300893 GCA_002007465.1 Ailurus styani
GGGGGGTCGTGGGGGGTAGGGAGGGAAAAATAATGAAACAAATGGGATGGGGAATTAGACAAACCATAAGAGACTCTAAATCTCACAAAACAACTGAGGGTTACTGGGGGGTGGGAGGGTAGGGATAGGGTGGATGGGTTATGGACACTGGGGAGGGTTTGTGCTATGATGAGTGCTGTGAAAGGTGTAAGCCTGATGATTCACAGACTTGTACTCCTGAAGCAAATAAAAAAATACATTAAAAAGTCGTTAAAAAAAAAAAGAAGAAGAAGAAGAAGATGCTTAGGCCCTCTGGCTGATCCTGTGGGAAGCCACCAGGCAGACAGGAAAGAATAAATGGACACAGTGGGGTGAACAGGTAAGGAAGGATTTGTGTGGCTCCAACTCAAATTTTTAGGATATTTGTGCTAATAGAGATTTGTGTTTGCTTTTTTGTTTTTAGAAGTCTCTGCCAGGATACTGTAATGGTAATAGGCCACATTTTATACTTATGAAACACTTGTGGGGCTTTGTTGCAAAGCCAGTTAACACAGAATTTCATGGCACTCAGGATAATCTTGTGAGGAACAACCCGAGGGAGTTTAAACCAAGCTCACAGCTTGGAAGTGGCTAAGCTGAAACCATATCTGGATATTCTGATTTCTCAAGTCTATAGATCTTTCTCCTGAATCCCACTTTCGAATCACCAAAATGAACAGCATCCATAATTCTCACAACTTCATAACTCCCACTATAGTCAATGGGTACACCATGTTTATTGGAAATTTGAGGGAGTTGATTTTTTTGCAGTGCCTTGACACACAGTCATGATGACATGACAGTTTTTATTTACTGAATATGTACTATATTCTCTATTAGAATTAAATTTTCTAATATTTGTCTCTTCAGTTTTATACTGACTACATTTTAAAGGTCTCAGCATCCATTATAGATGACTTTGTGATACAGGTTGGACACCAATAACAATTTCTCAAAAGCCTCCCAGCCTGAGAGTTCACAGCAACCTATTTTTAAAATGTTTTGTGCTTTTATCTGTCAGAAGTGTCCCTTTCCCACTTAGTAGTCTCCAAATAAACTGTCTCTAATTAAATCTGCTTTGGAAATGTTGAAAGAAATTTAAAAGCTTTTGAAAATATATCTGGAAATGCAGCCGTTTAATAAATAACAAGTTTAACTATCAGTGTTTACAGCATGATTTACTGTTTTCAAAAATAGATATACTCAAATGAAGCAAAAAACAATGTATATGTATTTCAAATCTTACTCCGAAGTAGGAATAAATAGTAAGTAATAATAGCATATAGTAATACAACACTTTAAAGTGGGCAAAGGTGGGTTCATGTGCTTAGTTAAGTATGGTTCTCACTGCAATTCTCCTGCAATGGTAATTATCTCCACAACTAAGAGGAAACTGATGTTTAAGTAATTTGCTCAAGGTCAAACAGCTCACAAGAAGTACTTCAGGGAAACAAGTTTAGGTTTTCGTGATTCTAGGTCCAGTTTCCCATCAGCTATAGCATATCTAAAAGGGAAAGGTTTATTTCATATTAAAAGCAACTTTTCAGTGAAGGGTTTTAAGAGCACACTTATCATGAAAAGCCCTGAGTAATGTATAGGACTGATGAACCATTATATTGTATACTTGACACTATATTACACTGTATGTTAATTGTACTTAAAAAAAACTGGCAAATAGAAAATGAAAAAAATAAAAGGAACTTTCCTATAAAAACTAGTTTATTAATGGTGATGATAATCTTAAAGGTCTAATAAATACTATAATTTTCCAACTTTCACATATATCATCTTGCTAGTAATCAGGACATCTATATGAAGTAGAAGAAAAGCAGGTAAAACATTCATATTAAAAGGCCAAAAGAAAAAGATTATACCTCCTCTTAGTTATACCATTAATTTGTAGGAACAAGAATTAACATAGCCCATGAAGGAAATTTTGATTAAAATGTCATAATTCACTCTGTTTCAAGAATGACACAATGTGTCCTACCTTGAAATTTCCTACTAAAAAGATTAGAGTCACTTTAAAGCACATCATTTTTTCCATCACCCACATGGTCAACGAAAGTACAAACCTATCAAGCACCATGTCTAGGATCCCAAGCCATCAGACTGAGTCCTATTTTTTTTAAATAATTTATTTATTTATTTATTTATTTATTTATTCTTTGCCCCAGGGGTACAGGTCTGTGAATCATCCGGCTTACATTTTTCATAGCATTTACCAAAGCACAAACCCTCCCCAATGTCCATAACCCATCCACCCTATCCCTACCCTCCCACCCCCCAGTAACCCTCAGTTTGTTTTCTGAGATTAGGAGTCTCTTATGGTTTGTCTCCTTCCCCATCCCATCTTGTTTCATTATTTTTCCCTCCCTACCCCCCACAACCTCCCACCCTGCCCCTCAAGTTCCTCATATCAGAGAAATCATATGATAATTATCTTTCTCTGATTGAGTTATTTCGCTCAGCATAATACCCTCCAATTCCATCCACGTCATTGCAAATGGCTGAGTCCTATTTTTTAATTCCAGAATTATTACACTCATTTTCTATAAGTTGTTCAAAGTTCAACTTGATATGTAACAAAAAAATAATAAACTACTTTGACAGCACATTTTTTAGTCTGAAATAAGGAAGGGAATACTGTCACAAATTTCTTTGACTTATGTTAACCACTAGAGGGAGGGAGAGTGTCCATCCAGCATGAGTGTTCCATTTTGTTTGCACAGCCTGATAATAGAAACCGCCACTTCGGTTGTGGCTTTCTTTCATTTTACGTCTATTGTTAGATATACACATCAAGGGCAGATTTAAAGTAAATAATAATTACCACCAACTTAAGATAATGGGAGAAGGGAGTGATTTGTCCTTTTGGGGGTGGATGTCTGGACCTCCCAGGTCTTGATGCTTCCTGTGATCCTGTTAACATGACAAAGCACAGAAGAAGATGCTTGGTGATGTCTATTTTGAGGAAATGTGAAACTGTGAAAGTGGGCTTAAGGGAAGGCAGTATGAAAACATGAGTAAAACATGATTTTAGAATCAGATAGAATCATCAGGGAAAAGTAAATAGAATCACAAGATATTTCTCTATATCTGTTAGGATTGCTATTATCAAATAAAACAAAACAAACCAAACATAACATGTGTTGGCAAAGATGTGGAGATTTGGGACATTTGCACACTGTTGGTGGGATTATAAAATGGCGCAGCCACTATGGAAAACAATATGGAGGTCCCTCAAAAAATTAAAAAATAGAACTACCATATAATCCAGCAACTCCACTTCTGGGTATATATATAAAAGGACTGAAACTAGGATCTAGGAGAGATATCTGCACTCCCACGTTCATTGTAACATTATTCACAATAGCCAAGATACAAAAATGACCCTGGTGTCCATTGGAAGATGAATGAATAAAGAAAACGTCATATAAACACACAATAGAGTATTATTCAGCCTTAAAAAAGAAAGAAACCCTAACATATGCAACAACATGAATGAACCTGTAGGACACTATGTTGAGTGAAATAAGCCAACCACAGGACAAATGATGCACGATTTCACATATATTAAGTATTTAAAACAGTCAAACCCATAGAAACAGAACAAAATCATGGCTGCCAGAGGGTGAGGGAGGTGGAAATCGGGAGTTGCTGTTCAGCAGGTATAAAGTTCCATTTATACAATATGAATAAACTCTAGAGATCTGCTGTGTGACATTGTGCCTAGAGTTAACAGTACTGTAGTGTGCACTTAAAAATTTGTGAAGAGGGTAAATCTAATGTCGAGTGTTCTTTCCACAATTTTAAAAAATCTAATAAAGGTTTGAACTTTGCTGACCACTTACTACATACATTCTCCTGACCAAGTCACTAACCTCTCTGAGGATCAATTTCTTTATCTCTAGATGGAGATAATATCTAACTGGGATATTACATAAAGGATATTGATACTGTGCCTGGGACCTCATAGGCACTAGATAGACTTCATTGCTAAGGATGTTGTCAGGAGAGGGTTCAAAAGGCCCTTTATGACCCAACATCTTTTGAAAAGCTGGTTTGATGATAACTTAAATTTCTCAGTGAGTTCTAATGGCAAAGAGGAAAGAATGGACCAGAAAGTTGGGGCTTCTGCTCTTTGCCCTGGACCTGGAAAACCATTTGATCTGCCTTGCCTGCTTGTTCATTTTCATATTCCTATGATATGTACTCTGCCAGGTGAACATCTGACCACACTTGGTTAGGTAAGAGCAATGAACACATGTAAATATACATATGTACATATTTATACAGTAATAATCTACAACTTGATTGCTATATAATTTTAGAATTGATTATAGAGCAATTAAGAAATACGACCTTAGTTTATATGAACATCGTTGATAGAAACATAATATACACAACCTAATCTTCAGCTTTTTATCATATTGTTACCTTGTAATAAAAAAAGAACTTAATAAAATAATTCCAAAACAAAGCAACGCTAAATAAAAGCCCTGTGTCCTCCCCTGACCTGCCATGACAACACCTACAACTTAACCATGACTTAACTACGTCTGACACCTTGAATAGAAAATTTCAGTCCCATGAAATTTTGAAAGTCAAGATATTCAGTGATGCTTATCTTGGTTTAGAATAGAAAGTCTGACAAGATGTTAATTATAGTGTGACAGAGTAGCAGTAATATAATACCATAAAGCACTGAAGAAAAGAGTTTGCTAATACCTTTTAAAACTCCTTGTACTGAAAGTACTTATGTGCAAAGAGCCTTAATTTACTTTATTGGTACATAAATCCATAGGAATGGCAAATCTATTTCCTTCATTGCCTTTTTGTTCATTTTCAGCTTTGTAGGGGTAGAGGAAGGAGTCTACACCACATAGTAAAACTCTGAGAATATGTTCTCCATAGAACCAATGTGAACAGTAACTACCCATCTAAGAATCATTTTATGTCTCTATCAATTCGTTTTAAAACAGTGGTTTTCCCAGAGTTCTTCGCATTCTGTTTTCCCTCCCTTCCTCTATAGAAGAAATCAGAAAGGTAGACAAACCACGAGAGACTCTTAACTATGGGAAAGAAACTGAGGGTTGCTGAAGGGGAGGTGTATGGGGGAATGGGCATTAAGCAGGGCATGTGATGTGATGAGCACTGTGATATGCTACTGATGAATTACTGAACTCTACATCCGAAACTGATGTACTATATGTTGGCAAATTGAATTTAAATTAAAAAAATAAAAGTGTGGTTTTCTAAAACCTTGAAGACTACCAAAAACACTGTTAGAACTAATAAATGAATTCAATAAAGTTGCAGAATATAAAAACAATATACAAATATCAGTTATATTTCTATACACTAACAACAAACTATCCAAAAGAGAAAAAGGAAGCAGTTCCATTTACAATTGCACCAAAAAGAATAAAATAATTAGGGCTAAATTCAACTGAAGAGGTAAAAGATCTATACATTGAAAACTAAGACATTGATGAAAGAAATTGAAAAAAACACAAATAAATGGGAAGATATTTTGTGCTCATGGGTTGGAAGAATTAATACTGTTGAAATATCTATGTTACCAAAAGACATCTACAGATTCAATGCAATCTCTATCAAAATTTCAATGATATTTTCACAGAAATAGAAAAAGCAATCCTAAAATTTGTATGGACAACAAATCCTAAATAGCCAAAGCAATCTTGAGAAAGAAGAACAAAATGGGAGGCATGACACTTCCTGTTTCAAATAACATTATAAAGCAATAGTAATCACAACAGTACAGTCTTGGCATAAAAATAGACCCATAGATCAATGGAACAAAATACAGAACCCAGAAACAAACCCATGTATATGTGGTCAATTTTTGACAAAGGGGCCAAAATATACCATGGAAAAAGGATAATCTCTTCAATAAATGGTATTGGGAAAATTGGATATCCACATGTAAAAGAATGAAACTAAACTCCTATCTTATACTATATGTAAAAATTAACCCAGAATGGATTAAAGACTTACATTTAGACCTGAAACCATAAAAATCCTAGAAGAAAACATGGGGGGGGGGTGGTAAACTCTTTGAAATTGGCCTTCCCAATGATTTTTAGAATTTGACACCTAGAGCAAAGGCAACCAAAGCAAAAATAAATAAGTGGGATGCACTGCATCAAACATAGCAAAGAAAACCACCAAAAAAGCAAAAAGACAACCTACAGAATGGGAGAAAATATTTACAAAGCATATATCTGATAAGGGGTTAATATCCAAAATATATAAAGAACTCATACAATTCAGTGACAGAAAAACAAGCAATCTGATTTTAAAAATGGGCAGAGGAACTGAATAGACCTTTTTTTCAGAGATCTGTAAGTCAACAAGTACATGAAAAGATGATCAACATCATTAATCATCAGGGTAATTAATGCAAAACAAAGCCACAATGAGATATCACCTCACACCTGTTAGGATACCTATAATCAAAGCACTGCTGATGGGAATGTAAATTGGTGTAGCCACTATGAAAAACAAAATGGAGTTTCCTCAAAATACTAAAAATAGAACTACCATATGGTCCTGGAATCCCAGTTCTAAATGTATATCCAAAGGAAATGAAAACAGGATCTTGAAGAAATATCTGCATTCCTATGTTCATTGTAGCATTACTTACAAAAGCCAAGATATGTAAACAACTTAAGTGCCCAATGAGGGATGAATGGATAAAGAAGATGTGGTGTGTGTGTGTGATATAAAACAGAATATTCAGCCATGAGAAAGGAAGAAATGCTGCTATTTGTGACAACATAGATGGACCTTGAGGCTATTATACTAAGTGAGATAAGCCAAAGAAAAAATATTGTATGGTATCACTTTATTATTATTTTTTTATTTACTTATTTGACAAAGAGAGAGAGAGATCACAAGTAGGCAGAGAGGCAGGCAGAGAGAGAGGGAAGCAGGCTCCCTGCTGAGCAGAGAGCCTGATGCAGGGCTCAATCCCAGGACCCTGAGATCATGACCTGAGCGGAAGGCAGAGGCTTAACCCACTGAGCCACCCAGGTGCCCCATATGGTATCACTTTAAAGTGAATCTTTAAAAAAGCCAAATTCATAGAAACAAAGAAAAAAAAGTAGTAGAAAAATGTGTTTTTCTTTNAGAGAGCCTGATGCAGGGCTCAATCCCAGGACCCTGAGATCATGACCTGAGCGGAAGGCAGAGGCTTAACCCACTGAGCCACCCAGGTGCCCCATATGGTATCACTTTAAAGTGAATCTTTAAAAAAGCCAAATTCATAGAAACAAAGAAAAAAAAGTAGTAGAAAAATGTGTTTTTCTTTCCAAGACACACTATAACTTCAAATCACAACCTGTTTTCTTAGCCTCAGAGGTTACTGATTTAATAGCATACAGAGAAATGCCCAAATAGAGATGGGTGTTCCCACTGGGCACAGGGTTGTTCAGGAAGTTGGTGCCTTCCATGGTAGTAAGTTTGCAAAACTCTGAAATAAACCTACGACTAGATGAAATGTGTTTGAACAGTAGGTGTTTTTTTGTTTTTAAACTAATTATTATTTGGTGTTCATGGAGAGGGAGGGGACACTAAGATACTATATATATATATTATATATAATATATATGTATGTATATATATTATATATAATATATGTGTGTGTATATATATATTTAGAAGAAATTCAAGGAAATTATTTTTATGATCCCATTCTGTCATGATATTATTACCCACTACCCAGTAGTAAGGTCATGGTTAAAAGATGGACCACAGGAGAACAAAGTGCTGAGCTTTAAAGGAGGGAAGAAGTGCTTTTCATATTTTTAATTATATCACACAAGTCTGAGCTTGATGATATCCTTGTATAGATTAAATAGGACATTTATTATGAGGATTCTTTAATGCCCGGGTGAGACTTATCTCTGCTGAATAATAATGTATCTTTCCTCTACCCAAATCTTTAGTCATTTCAACTTGAACAGTAGATCACCATTTTCATAAATGCTTGATTTTTGTCAAACCTTATTTCACCACCATCTTGATATCTTAAGTTGATACTAAAATTCTTATTTGTTCTTATAGAGAATAAGAAGGAAATAAAAAGTGATTTTGTTGCTTAGAGCAGGATTTATGTGCTACACATATTTTGTTCAGACATCTCTAACCACATAAGGTTCCCTCATCTGCAAAGAGGAATAGTCATCTCCAAGGGTGGTAGTGAAGTTCCTATCAAATGAAAAAAACAAGAACATTATTGGGAAGCTCTTTGTATATTTTAAGTGTTTAAAGAATTGTAGCTATTTTGATTATTTGTACTACTGTAGTGAGAGGACATTCGAGACTACCAAACACTATGGAAATGTGAATTATATAAAACTACCATTGGATTGTTGAATTATTAAGTAGGATATACTGGAAAGAGAAATTTTGCATACAGAGAAACAGTCTTAGAACATATCCAAGAAAATTTGCATATAAAAATATGGAAATAGCCTTTTAAAAATAGTGCTTTTCTCTTTCCCTCAAAAATCCCAGAAAATAAATTATAGAACCATCAGTTGTTTTTCATAGTCAGCATTATCATAAAGCTTGTGCCAATCAGAATAAAGAGGCCAATACATTTTAATAAGTATTATTATTAGTTGTTAATAGCTTACCTTACTTGACTTCCATTCATTGTAAATATTCCATAGAAAAACACACATAAGCCAACAAGTGCTGCAGGAATCAGCATTCCAGTATACCATCCCAGCCAAGCAAAGTATAGCCCGATCTTCTCACCAAAGTATAGCCTGCACAAGAAAGCAAACCCTTAGTTTAAGGCAACATAAGCAACACTGCAAATGTTGATGTCACACCTCGTCAGAATTCAGATGGACATACCAGCTCAGTTCCTCATCAGTTTCATCTGGGGTATCTTAATATTCCCACTTGTTAATGAATCCAATAATGGCGATGCTGTTCATCTTTAAACATTTTCATTATAGGGGCAATTTTATAAAATGTATTATTTCTGGGTCAAGCTTCTTAACAAGGTTCACGAAACTTTTTATAAGCCAAATTCTTGCCTCTTTCCATCCTCCTAGTGAAATGTCTTTTGTTTTCCACACACAGCTGTGCTAAACCACACTGCTTTTGTGTGAATTAGAAAAAAAGTCTTCCCTGTAGGTAGATGTGGAGAGTAGATTTGATTTCAGTCTCCATCTGCACCCTTGGCCAGACTCCCTTATGCCAGACACAATCATGTCACACTTTCCTCAACAATGTTAACTCTGCGGTTCCTGGAGAACGTGATTCTTTCCTTGGTCAATGCTGTTCCTTTACTTTGGAATATTACATTTCATCCTCTTCCCTTTTCTGGCTTGTATGCATCATTCACTTTATATCACTTCTTACAGGAAGCCTTTCCTGACTTCTACTGCTACCCTCACTTAGATGTTCTAAAAATGGTTCCTTAACACAGTTTTGTCCAGGGGATATTTTAAGAATTGGCGTTTTATAGTTCATTTAGGAATACTGCACTGGGCAAGAAAGAATATTGCTGGGAAGAAAATATTCTTGGTATTTTTTTCCGTGACAAGACAATTCTCCTGGTATTTTTTCTCTTTCTGAAAATCATTCTTTCTCTACATCACTGTCTGTATTGTGTCAATTAAAATTTTGCATATTCTATCAGGTACAGAAATAGAGTCATCTTTCATTTATCCAAGTTTTTGTTTTACAGAAGACCCCTTGAACATGCAGCATTATACTGAGATTTTAAATTATATAGGGTAAAAGGAACAACAATATTGTTCAACAGTAGTTTAATCACCTAAGTTACAGGAGATTTCCCATCTGATTCAGGAGAGGGAGAAGCTAGTTCCGGCCAGGAAAGCTGAAGCAAACCCCCTTGACCTACAGCGCTGGTATTCATAATATTCTAGGATCTCTAGAGGAATCTCAAAGGCCATGCTGAGGGAGGGAGGAATTGCTCGGTTGCTCTTGGGGTCACTCTTCACTATATGTCACCCATAGCCTTTCTCTTTTTATCTGTTTTGTATTTTGGTAGCAAGCAAGTTCCTGGAGAGCAGGAACAAGCTGGAGTGCCATCTATATTCTTTTATGGCCTTCACCTTGGGTAGGCCCCTCATCTCCTCCCTTTCTTTTTAGCCACTCGAACACAAAATATATTATTTTCATAAGCAAAGTTTCCCTTCTACGTCAATAGCCAAATAATTGGTAATAGTAGCCAAATAACCCTAGTTATTGAAAATAAAGGTTGCTTGCTGAAATTACCTGAAGCCATAACAGCAATGTGTCCAATAGATAAGAGAATTACTGACACTGAAATGCTTGCTTGAAAACACCAACTTAATTTTAGTTCCTAATAATAAATATGGTTCTGCGAGTTAGCACATCTCACTGAGTTCACATATCTGTAAAATAACAATTCTTTCCTCTCTCTTACTCTCTCAAAAAAAAAAAGTTTAAAAAGTTAATGGGGTGGCTCAGTCAGTTAAGTGTCAACTCTTGAGTTCAGCTCAGTTCATGACCTCAGGGTCATGAGATCGAGCTCCACTTCGGGCTCTGTGCTGAGTGTGGAGCCTGCCTAAGATTCTTTCTCTCCCTCTCCCTCTGCCCCTTCCCACTGCTCACTCTCTCTATCTCTCTTAAACAACAACAATAACTTTTTCACCTGCATAAATAAGAATCTGATAATTTGTTGTGATTGACAGAATTAGAATCAAAGCATCTTGGTTTTGAATATGCCCGAGTACTTAATGCCTGAAATAAAAATGGTTTGGTGCTAGATATTATGCTTTGTATATCCAGATCATGTTCTATCCTTTTCCTTTCTGCTATGTGCCCCAGGAGGCTCACCGTCATGGACTGTATCACTTAGGCTCCTTCCATCTTCTGGCTTCCTGAAGAGCTCTTTGGCTAACTGAAGGTACCAACAGGAGGTCACAGAGTGGGATCAAAGAGATATCGGTGTATTGATTATCCTGACTTTCTCCTTCTTGGAGAATGATCTGCCCGTAGCTGCTTTCCTTTTAAGACTATAGCTTCTGTTGGGCATCCCCCACTTCTGTTTTTGACAGGTTCTACCAACTGTTCACTCCCCCGTTCCTCCAGGTCAAGGTTTGATAAGAGCATCCAGCTTTTTCTGTGCCTGGAAGCTTCATTATCATTATCCATTTCCTCCCTTGATACTATTTACACGTCTGTATATATATCTTTTATTAGATTTTCTTCAGATACCCCCATCTATTCTTTTTTATTTTTAATTTTATTTTTATTCTTTGCCCAAGGGGTACAGGTCTGTGAATCATCAGGCTTACATCTTTAGATGGGGAAGGAGACAAACCATAAGAGACTCCTAATCTCACAATACCCCTGTCTATTCTATCAGTTCTATCAGTTTCCTGCTGGGACAATGCTGACAGTTACGAGTTATACTTGATATTTACATTTCACAAACAGTTCGAAATATCAACATAGATATACTTATGAATGCTCTTTTCTCATTCATTCTAAGAATATTTATAGTTAGAAATTTGATTAAGTCCCTTTAATACATATTTCCTGATATTTTTAAAAGTACAAATTACCCTCCATCAAAATTAAATAAAGCATGAATATAACAGTATCTGGAGACTAATTGAAATTGAGAGCAATTATTCACTAGAAATATGCTTTCTGGAATAGAACAGACACTCACTAATTTCTTGGTTGAAATGCAAATATATATTGATGTTATGCTGGTCATTTTCCTCTTTGCTCTCAGATCCATTTTATGCCTTTCCCTATTTTGGTTTGTTTCACTGGGAAGTAGATTACACCGGTTCCATTGTAAATTGCTCCTAGTTAAGTTGGAGAAGGAGGTGCTGGAAGACTCAAAGGTGGAAGGAGTGGGGAAAGCCAAGATCTTTCTGTCTCTCTTGGTCATCCTCAGGGACAAGCGGTCCTCCCTTCTCCAACACTTCACTTCAGTGCAGACAGTTCTCGTCATGGATGGTACACTTCCTGGTCAATAGCCCAGGGACTGGGCTCTGAAAGATACTTCATCCCCTTTTCCTTCTGACCTCAGGGTTGTGAGCAATCTTCTGCTGTTGTTAATCTCTGGCTGCCTCACTATTCCTGTCTGATTTCTCAGCTCTATCATCCACTGTATCGCCAAAGCCTTAAATTTTCTTTTATTGAAAAGACCTACAGTGGCTTCTTTTTCTCTGATTGTATCCTGAGTAATACAGATGACTTGGTGGGCAAATGAAGTAATTCCAAATCGAGGAACATAACAACAGCACAGCATACTACATCTTTCATTATCGACCACCCACATTACCTGATTAAACCCAGGGGCTGATGCTTATACCACATTCCCCAGCGTGCCCAGCGCTCATACAACAGATGTCTGTTATTCTGAGGTCCATGCGTTTGGATGGGTTGGCTACTCTTGTAGGCTCCCTGAAACACGTAACAGAAGATAAGTTCCCTCAGTACATTCGAACGAAATAGGGATGGCTTTTACTATTTTTCCTTATAGAACAATTTAATAGCTTATTTAAAGTTGCAGAAATTGTAAGCTTAAGCCCATCACTGGAATGATGTAGGAAATGCCTTTGTGTATCTCCCCTTCATGGAAAATATTCTGATAAATCCTTAACAGTCCTTTCTTAAAGCCCTTTTTTAAACTAATGAGGTCCCTTTCACTTAAAGTAAACTAGAATTTAGGTTTTACTGTATGTAACCTAAGGTCTGTTAATAAACATATCCCTTCACCATCGCTGAGGGAAATAGTTGTAATCTTTACTTCAGAAATTAAGAGTATTATTTTACTTTAAAGAAGTGACTCAGTCCCAGAAAATATGTATTTCTTTTACAGAAGCTAAAGAAGAAAGTAAATGTTCAATCGAAAAGAGTAAGAGGTCTAAGCCACAAGTTTTTAAATTCTAGAATCCTTACACCTTACTTTAGATAACATATTCCAAAAATGGAAACATTTTCAAATTCTTTACATCCCCCCTCAAAAATTGTCATATAGGTTGCAATTTTAGACACATAGAATATATATGCCTGATAGAGGAACAGCTTTGATTTTATAAGCAGAAGGGAGGGCAACAGATACGTTTACTATTTTCTAAACCAAAACTTAGGACATAATTTGATAAACTCCCTCCCATTTTGATGTGTGATTTTACTTTTATAAACAGCTTAATTAAATTTAAAACAAGTGGTGTTATGCCTTTGATTCCTCGTGTAGATGATGACAGTAAGAATCAATATTAATGATTTCCACCATAGAGAGGTTTTGTGAGGGTCCACTTGCACTATAAAGTGCAGGGCACATATATAGTCAGTGCTAGTTAATTTAGGGTTTAGATATAGTGTGGCCATTGAAAAGTGGAAAACTGGGCACCTGGGTGGCTCAGTGGGTTAAAGCCCCTGCCTTCAGCTCAGGTCATGATCTCAGAGTTCTGGGATCGAGTCCCGCATCAGGCTCTCTGCTCGGTGGAGAGCCTACTTCCCCCTCTCTCTCTGTCTGCCTCTCTGCTTACTTGTGATCTTTCTCTCTGTGCCAAATAAATAAATAAAATCTTAAAAAGAAAAGAAAAGAAAAATAAAAGTGGTAAACTATCTTCTGAGTGATCCCAGACAACCAGGGGTATGAGTTCTCATGAAGAAAGAACACCTTGAATCACATTCCACTAGACTGAAAGGAGACACATATGTGGATTTCACTCTCTCTGGCTTTCTAATGAAATGGATAAATTAATTAGGTAAAGATGGAAGTACAGTTAAAGTGCTGATGGGGTTCAGGGCAGGCTGCCCCAGAATGTGCTACTTTGGCATGTAGATTATTTCTAAGTTGAAAACAATTAATGACCAATAAACTCAAGAAAAGTTTTTTACCTACCCCCTTACTCAAAATAATTTAGATAGGAAGCCTATGACAGTAAGGAGAGCTATTACCAAAGATAACTTTTTTTTACATAAGAAATACTTACCTGCATGACATGGCAAAAGCAAAGCATTGGTTCTTCCAACGTCCTGAGAATTATCTCCCTCCCAGACCCTTGCCTTCTTCTTCTTAGCTCAGGAGAGGATATAAACCTCAATTCCTGACTGCTGAAAAGCCTCTCATGTCTTTGTGGGGATCTGTACATGTGTAATTACATTTTCTTTTCTCCTATTAGCCTGGTTTATGTCAATTTATTAGGTCAGCCAAGAGACCCTAAAGGGAATAGGAGAAAAGCTTTCCTCTCCTACAGTGAAGCCCAAGTTTTCTTCCTTAAGAGACCTCAAGGCTTTTAAAACCTAAAGATTAGAAGATAAGGAGATGAAAGTGAAGATCAAGATTTCAAGCATGGGTACATCCACTTGGGAAATGTTTGTTTGCTTGTGCAATTGGACTGATCTGTTAGGGTAGACTGCCCTGAGATTGGATAAGTAAGAGAAGGTGAACCAAAACTTCAGCTTTCTTTCAGTCATTAATGATAATCTTTCTAAAATACCTGACTTTGCTTCCCAGCCTCACTGGGCAGACACAGGCACTTCCTAGGTCTTAGGGGTTAAGCTTAGAATCCCTAGTAGATCATTGTTATAATTCTGCTTTAGAACCTCAACCATACTGTTCTGGGTTGACAGTGACACCTGGTGGCTGTAAGAGAAAATTGCAGTGATGACCCGCTGCTCGCCCATGTGTTTCCATTCCTGCTCAGAGGACCATGTGCATTCAGTGACCACCCCTCCACATCCTCATGATCAGTTCCCCTTCTCCAACCAACAGAGAAGAATGAACAGGACAATTATTTACAACCTATTCCAAATAGGTTTCCAAATTTCACACAGGAAAGTGTCAAACGAACACAGACTAGTTATGTAGATGAAATTATTCACACAAAGAACAAACCAAAACTTCCTTTGCTGTAGAAGCTCTCCTAGGACCTTAGGTTTGCTACTCTGAACACTGTACCACTTACTGACTATGTCAAATCTGACGTCTTGTTTAATTTCTCCGAGGCTTATTTCTGCATCTCTATAATGAGAAAATAATATCTACCCCTCCAGGATTATTCGCAGATTAATGGGAAAATAAATGCACAGGGCCTGTTGAATGAAATAACCTAACATATTACCCATTATTATTATTCCTATTCCTACTGTAAGTAAGATGTTCGTAGCACAAGCAATAGATGCATTGAAGTCTGTCTTCCTGGGCTCAAATCTGTGCCTTTGATACTTAATTTTTCTTGCCTCGATGATCTAGCTATAAAACGGGGCTATTATTATTGTCTCTCTCAAAGGGTTGTTCTAAGGATTAAATGAGATAATCCATATAAAACACTTAGCTCAATGCCAAATAGGAAGTGCACAATGCATTTTAGCCTTCATGAGTTTTGTAAGACTGTGAATTCTTCAGGTATAGGGGTTACACCTTGTGAGTCCTCAGCCTTTATAAATAGAAGTGATGGGTCTTGAGACTGCTGACCTCAAACCTCTAAGAACCCTTCCTTTCTCTCTTTCTTTCTTTCTTTTTCTCTTTCTTTCTTTCTTTCTTTCTTTCTTTCTTTCTTTCTTTCTTCCTTCCTTCCTTCCTACCTTTCTCTTTCTCTCTCTCTTTCTCTCTCCCCTCCCTCCCTCCCTCCCTTTCTTTTCTTTCTGTTCTTTCTTTCACAGAGAGAGACACAGAGAGAGAGGGAACACCAGCAGGGGGAGTGGGAGAGGGAGAAGCACGCTTTCCTGCAGAACAGGGAGCCCGATGCGGGGCTCCATTCCAGGACCCTCGGATCATGACCTGAGCCGAAGGCAGACGCTTAATGACTGAGCCACCCAGGCGCCCCTAAGAACCCATTTTTATTTTATTTTAAAATGCAAAATTGCCTCAAAAAGAATATAGTGTGTGTGTGTGTGTGTGTGTGTGTGTGTAGAGGATGTTCAAAACTGATTCAAATGCCATTCATGACTCAGCAGGTGGAACTCACCACAGCTTGGAGCAGGTGTTTCTAACTTAAAATTGCAACCTGGCAGAAAATCAAGCAAATAATGGGGTGTAGGTTTGTGTTGTGGGTTTGTCTCAGATTTTCAGGCATCCCAAAGTAGTAGGCACAAAGTAGTTTGGGAGTGGTGTGGATCCAAAGTTGGGTCAAGCACAGAAATCTTTGAAGCAGAGGACAGTAGTCAAGGTGGATGAACCGTGTCCCTACGTTCCCTCCAGGGCTGGAACTCCTGACAAGGGAAATTTGCACTGGGGCCAGTGTGCAGGCGGAGATCATAATGGGGTCTGAGAAAGGCCAGGGCCACTCACTGATTGAATCTTCCAAAGAGAGGGTGGCCAGACTTAAAATAAATAAATAAATAAATAAAATAAAAGAAGGATCAGCAATGAGCATGAGAAACTCTTTTTTCCCCTAGTGGAAATTGTATTTCAAAATTACCTCGTGAGGGGGAAAAGCTGCTATATATGAGCCATTGTTTATAAGTTTACAGATACCTGGAAAGAGAAAAAAAAGAACAGTTTTGAGTCAGTTCAAATGAAGGCTTCCTTTTGTAGCAACATATATAAATTTGGGAGAACAAATTAATTTAAAAACTTAAAATAACCCCAATGACACCCATAGCCACATCACCTCTGAAGGCTGGGTCTGTGAAAGAGACTGATACTAAAGAGTCTATTTGTGTCCTTACAGCAGGAATCAATGGAGATTTGTAAGGTGCCAACACATGCCATTTGCCATATCATGAAATATGAGGGATTTTAATACCCATTTATTTGGGATCACATGAACCTGGAGCAAATATTTTTTTTCTGCCTCAAAACAACAACATTTGGTCAAGAAAACAGAGGAATACTCCACCCACGAAATGTCTCTAAAGGATATTGGTTTTGAGAAGTCTTTAATTAATACTGAGCCAAGGAGACATAAACAGCAATACGTGACGCTTCTTAAAATCTCCTCCAGCTCAGCCAGAGTGTAGTGAAATGGACATTCTCATATTTTCCTGGCAAGATCAGATATTGGGAAACTTTGGGAGAATAATTTTTGAAACAGTATTATTTATGTCAGTAAAGAATAAGAAATAATTGTATACCCAAAATTGGGGAAACATTTAATTATTATGGTGCAATCCATTATACTAGGTACTTGGTAGATAACTGCAATTTGATGAATGTCTATAATAGAATTTTGTACAGTTATTTACAATGTTTACAGACGTACCAAAGAGCTTGAGAAAGTACTCATAAATACTTTTTAAAAAGGATAAAATCATAAACACTGCATGATTCTAATAATGATGTGTACATACATCATATTCAACACATCATTATTAGAATCATGCAGGTTTACTACATATATATTCAGTATTAATGTGTGAGAGTGACAACTGGGTTTGTGGATTTTGAAATTTTATATTTATACCCTTTGTGTTTATTGTATGTTTTCTACAATGGGCATGATATCTTTACAGTCATTTGAAATGACATTTTTATTTTTAAAAACTATGTAAGGACATAACACTATCACTTAGACACATTTTTATTTTATATTCTGGTTTCTCTATTTTCTTATTTAGAAAACTAAGTGTCAAAATTTTTTTGTAAGGATTTAGTGCCCAAATTAACTGTTTTGGCTACTCAGTAACAAATGAATTATTAATCAGAGGAGAACTAAAGTCTGACCTTTCCTCTTTAAAAAATGGTTGGCTTGAATCATAGTTCATTTTACTTCTGTGCCACTATTTTTTAATACAATCCAGTAGGAATTCATAAAAATTTCCAATGGCTATCAACTGTTTATTTGTGAGGATTTTAGGATTAACATTTGATTTCTTCACTGCCTTGTATTTTTCACTCTAATAATTAAAAGATCAGCCCGTTTATTTTCTGCTCTGCACTATGTAAACTTTGCAATTTTATTTAATTTTTCTAGGTGAAATTTTCTCAATTTTCTCTTGCAATATACATATATTAGCATACTGTAATACATTTAAACAACAGAGAAATCTAGAAAGCTAAAATTAGCTGTTATTTTACCTTCTGGAAGTAATTTCTAGAAAGTTTCATATGTATTCTTCTAAATTTATTTCTTTTTTACAAATGTTTGTTTAGGAAATGGGATTACATTAGACTTATAGTTTTTAATCTGCTCTTTTTTTCACTTGATTATGCATTGTGGATACCTTTCAAAGTCAATAAATGGAGAACTAATCACTAATTTTCAATTTCCACAAGTAAGGGGTCTGCGTCATATACTTTTTTGTGATATACAGCCTATAACAGATGTTCAATAAACCTGAGTTAAGAGTGAATAAATAACACATAATTTTAAATGGATGCGTTTATGGAGAAACAGCCTAACTTATTGTTAGTTCCTAGTGATGGACAGTTAGAGTATTTCCAATTTCATTCTATTCTAATACTTGTTTACAAACAAAGTCAATATGAACAAACTTCTACATATATTATTATTCAAAAGTTTGATTATTTCTTTGAGATACATTCTAAGAAATAAAATTTCTATTCCAAACTGTTCTCATTTTGATACATATGGCTAAATGCTCTTGAAAAAGTATTTGTTGTTGCTGTTGTTTTATTTAGTTTTGTTTTATAGGAAGGCTTAAAAATAGAATGTTTAGAATTTGTGTTCAGTGCATTATATCCTCATATTTAATGCATGAAGGCAAAACTTCAGATGTGAAAATAAGTACTTCTGGATATAATTAGTAACAGCAAATTCTATCTTCTCTATATTTTTTTCTTCTCTATATTTTTAATTAGTGTCCTTACCCACTTTTGATATTCCATTTTCATATTTCGTGTGCTGTAGCATGTGATAGACTATCCTGCTTCGAGTAGCATTGCTGAAGAATGTATCCTTATTGTTTATTATGAAGCTGTTAAGATAAGGGGATTTGTTTTAATATTCAAAACAGAGCCCAGAGTCCAGCAACAGTTACAAGTTTCTAGCTAGTCATCATCTGTTTTCTCCATTAAGACTAACACATGGGAAGTATAGTAAGTCAAAAGACAAACCATCCTCTTAAAAAAAAATCAATTGATAGAGACAAAATACATTTATAAATAATACAGGCATTATCAAATATTCATTTAAAAATCTTTCAGTTTATAGGGAAGCCTAGATAATCTCCTATCTCTTGTTTACCATGAAACACGGACAGCAGCATTAAATTGTCCGTTGCCTCCCATCAATTTTGTACTACCTTAAGCAATGTAGTTCCAAATAGAACACATTAAAAATTGATGTCATTTTCCCATATCACACCTTCCGAGCTAACATGTCTTGTTTGCAGAACCTCAGTAATGAGTAGCAGTTGTCCCTTCCCCTTCATGCCCTGCACTGTCCCCACAAAGTAAGAGCTGCAAAGAGAAACGGTCATGAGAGCCAATGAGTGAAGAACAAAAGGGTGATCCTGAGAGGAAAGGAGGTCTATTTCAGCATTTATTTTGTAATATGCTGGAGCCTCAAAAAAATGGAAGTATCCTGGACTTTATTCAACTTCTGACAGTTCCTGTTTCCAGCTGCTTTATCTCTGTGAGTAATAATCGGCCATTTTTTTCAGGCACTCAGTACTGAAGTATTAGGTCTTCTCTAATTCTTGTTTTCTTTTTACCATCCATAGTCCAACAGTTGCCAAACCAGTCAACTTTTCTAACTGAACTGCGTCTATCTGGTTTTGAGATACCCTATTGTTCCAGGTCTCATTGCCTAGATTAGGAGAGGAACATCCTCCTAACCGACCGCCCAATTCCCCACCTGACTTTTCAAGCACAGCTCTGATTCTTAGAGCACTCTAACTTTTAATTTGTCAGCTTTACCTACACAATTAAACTTCTTATTTTCCTTTCAGGCTCTCTATTTTTGTTTTTCAGCCTCTCCTTCGTCTGATTTCCTATAGTTCTGGCTTTTTGCACCTATAGTTAAATTGTACAATTTATCACACCTTGAAATCTCACATTTCTTTTCCTCGGGATTTGATCTGATCTGATATCTTTCCCTGTGCCTCTCTCCACCTGCCTCCACATTTTTACCTGCTGGAGAGTACTATCTCTTTCAAAAAGTCTTCCTCGGGGCGCCTGGGTGGCTCAGTGGGTTAAAGCTGCTGCCTTCGGCTCAGGTCATAATCCCAGCGTCCTGGGATCGAGGCCCACATCGGGCTCTCTGCTCAGCGGGGAGCCTGCTTTCTCCTCTCTCCTCTCTCTCTGCCTGCCTCTCTGCCTACTTGTAATCTCTCTCTCTGTGTCAAATGAATAAATAAAATCTTTAAAAAAAAAAAAAGTCTTCCTAGATCCTTTCCTCTGGCTGTTGCTTCTCCCTCTCTTGTAAAAAAAAAAAATGTACATTTTATTTGTGTTTTATTTGTGTCTTTCCTGGCAGGTTGATTTTACTCTGCTTTTTTTCATGGTATCTGTCTACATGTCCATTTTAGTAGCTTATAGCATTCTGATATTGTGCTTTTTAGTTTTGTACTTGGATACAACAGTTAACACAGATGCTCGGTGTCCTATTAATTCTCAGTATCTGCAGCAATGTCCACACAATTCTTTCACCATCAGAGTGATGCAGAATTCCCTGAGCAAATATTTCTCTAGAAGATGAAGTGCCTTTTTTTTTCATGGAGTTACATTATGGAGGGAGGAAGCAGATGGTATATAAATAAACAAATAAGTTGTAGTTGCTGTCTTCACAGTAATCCCAGTGTAGTGGGACAGACAAAAATGTAAACTAATAATTAAATAAAATAGGGTAAACATAAAGATATCATGCACAGTGTGGGATGTGGGACATTGAGAGACAGGATGATACAGATCTCCAGACCGTGAACATGTTACAGGACCAATAATCAATGGGAAACTCTCTCCTCCTACATATTTGATTTAATTCATTAGTTTCATTCTGCCTTTCAACATCCATAAAGACAGGGACTGTGTCATATCCTCAATCTGTGTTATGTGGAAACTCAATAAATACTAGTTGAATGAATAAAGAAATAGAGACAAATATGCTGGTATGTAGATAGAGAGATAGTTATGCAACAAATCCCTAAAAAAGTTTCATTTATTTTAGTTTAATACAATTAGACTAAAGTCTATTAAATTAATAAATACATGCTAATTAAATGTAAGTATATATAATCATTTATTAATTAGAAAAATCCATTATTCAATCAGATTATTTAATAGCAATTCTGTTAGTATTATCATTATTGTTACTTTAACTGGTTAACTTACCACCATTGTAATTATTTTGAAAGAACTGGACCTAGACTATCAGCCCATGAGTTTACCATTAATTATTCATTTCTTGAATTCCTTTAAATTAGCGGATAAGGAATTAATAATGCTCTTTGAGTACTATTCATAAGTTAAGTGCAAAAAACATTTTAATAAAATGATACACTCTCTGACTTATCTGCCAAACAACAGAACTGCTCCAAGGTATTTTTATTCTATCACTAACTCCTAGATAGTGAAAGGTAACAAGTCAGGTGGTGGGAGAAAAAGAAATGTGAACTTACTGGTGAATCCGTGCGCGGCTGAAGGGGCCGGTATAGCAGTCTGACTCCTGCAGGTTTGGAAAAGCTGACTTGTCAAGAACCATTGGGTTTTGGGACATCCATTTTTTTATTCTCCTAAAATAATTTTGTACACTGGAACAAAGTCACATGAACTCGATTAGGTTGTATTCCAGAGCCATGCCGACCTTCTATACCGTTCCCATAAAAGAGTTCCAAAAAGACATACACACACCCACACTCACACCCACACACAAGCCTTTCTCCTGTTGCCACACAAAAGAAATAAATTCCCAAACAAACCAAATCTTGCAGTTATTTAAACTCTTTCCGTGCAAGTCGGTTATCCTGATGAGAAAAATTTGTGGAAAATGTTTTAAAGCATCATCGTACATAAAGATGGTGCTAGGAAAGAGCATAACAATAAAAGGCGCATGATACACTTATGGAAGTTGTGAATGCACAGATGTACGTGTGTGCCCATATATGTAGCTGGAGGTCATTCCCGGATTCTCTGAAAACTCTACAGCCACGTGGCTGTAAAGTGGAGACTAAAAGGAAATAAGTGTCTACAACACATTTATTCAACGCTGCTGTGAGCCCCAGCTGTGATGGAACCAGGAAGGGCTTTGTCCTCAAGCAAAATCCAGTTCAAAGGCAGCGTGGCACCGGAGTGGCTGCGTGAACTGACAGATGTTATTTGACTTCTTGCCTCTGTTTCCTCACTATAAAACAAAAACAGAAAACAAAAACAAAAAACAAACAAACAAAAACTGACTTTGTTGGAGATTTCTAAGTTGGTGTCTTATTTTATTTTTTAAAAGATTTATTAATTAATTAATTTATTTATTTTTAAAAGAGGGGCGGGGCAGAAGGAAAGGGAGGGAGAGAATCCCAAGCAGGCTCCATACCGGGCTCTATTTCACAACCCCGGGATCATGACCTGAGCTGAAATCAAGAGTTGGACCCTTAACTGACTGAGCCACCCAGACACCCCCGATATCTTATTTTAAACTTGACCCAGTGTGGGGCTACTGCATTTCTAACCAGCTAAGATTCTGCATTTCTAACCAGCTCCTAGGGGACGTCCATGCTGCTATTCATTAGCTGCACTTTGAGTAATGGGTTTAGTACAAACACCAGATGTATGACATTAAGATGCTGTTTCAGGAAATCTTATATCAGGATACTTTGTTCTCAACTTTAGATTACAGTCATAACCCAGTTGTTATGTATATATACGGATTGGAATCATTTTTATTTTACAAAGAAAAACAAGCAAAAGAAAGAGATATTGAGTCCAGAGATTGATTCTGAAAAATTAATTCTGAGTGACTATAATAGCAATTGTGTTTACTTAAAAAAAACCTGCAATATTTACTATTCCACAATAGTAAGAATCAAAGTAGCAGAACAGGATAGTTTCCTATATAAGTACAATGCATCTTAGTATCTGTTTGGCCAGCACTGCATAAATTTTAAAAAATTTAGTATAGCAATGTGCAGGCAGCTAATAGTGTATCTTAGGAATTATTCCACTCAAGTCTATTATGGTAAAATTACGATGCATAATTTGAAATAACAATTGCGGATATAAAGCTCAGCATGTGGAGAGTCTGGACCTTTCCTTTCCCAGGTAGGATATCATATAGACCCCAAGTCACTTTTGGGTTTAGAGGCACCAAAGCGTTTCTTCCTAGCCTAAAATAATAAATGAGCAGTATCTGAGGTGTTCCTTTTGCTTCTTCTCATGATAACAAAAGCCTCTGAAGTCATAAGGTATCTCCGTATTTCAGTGACTAGTGCATAGATATTTATAAATTACTGAATGGATTATATGGTAATTATTCCAGCTTTTTAAACTTGGCACAGTGAGGAACATGGGTGGGGGGAGGAGGGAGGTGGAGGAGGAGTCTTCTGGGACTGTATCATTCGTTATTGAAATCGAAGCAAACATTTTCAATCTTTAAGCTTTAGGTTTTTCATCTCTAGATGATTCTATCTGTCCTACCTTCCTAGGTGCCAGAAGGATCAAATAAAAGGATACATTCTGATTGCACTTAGGAAATGCTGATGAACTACATGTAGTTCCTGAGAGCCTATCTCTGACAACATACAAACATATGAGAAGCGGAGGTGAATTTTAAAAACATTAATGCAGTAGAAGGGCCTTCAGACCATCTCCTGATGTTTATAGAAATAAACAATATTATAACATAGACTTTTCATATATACTTTCTATGAAGAAGTAAATGATTCTTATAGTGAAAAGTGGTCAGGCCTGGATTGAAATCACGGGATGCAAAGTTCTAGATTATTACTCAATTTCCTTGATTCTTATCCAATTTTCTCAACTCTTAAAGGAAGGTATATTTTGAGAATTAAATATGTAGGGCCTGCATCCACAGTGCTAAGCACCCAGCAAGCATGCAATAATGTTTCCGATAATAATAAGGAAAGAAGAGTATTACTACTCTGTCTACTACTACCAGTCCCACCAACATGTCCCCAACATGATCTAATGCAGTATCTACACTCTACAAAATCTTTTTTTTTTTTAAAGGTTTTATTTATTTATTCGACACAGAGAGAAGGATTACAAGTAGGCAGAGAGACAGGGAGAGGAGGAAGCAGGCTCCCTGCTGAGCAGAGAGCNGCTCACCTTCACCATCCTGCAGACTCAGGATTTCATGGCATATTGTGAAAATTATTTCTAATGGAGTTTTCAGTTCCTTGGCTAAATATCAATGGAAAGCAGAGAATTCTACGGGAATTGAAAAGAAATCTGGATAAAAGGAACAAAAGAACTTGGTCAGAGCACCAGCTCTACCCAGACGGCTGTGAAATCTGNACAAAATCTTGCTCACCTTCACCATCCTGCAGACTCAAGATTTCATGGCATATTGTGAAAATTATTTCTAATGGAGTTTTCAGTTCCTTGGCTAAATATCAATGGAAAGCAGAGAATTCTACGGGAATTGAAAAGAAATCTGGATAAAAGGAACAAAAGAACTTGGTCAGAGCACCAGCTCTACCCAGACGGCTGTGAAATCTGGGGGAGGAGGCGTGGGGTTAGTAGAGAGTGGTGATAATGGTCACTTACTCTCCCAGATCTGCAAAACTAGTTACTCTTTGTTCTGCCTCCCGAAGGGTCATTTTGAAGATGTTTTGATAACTGAATGTGAAAGTGGTTTGTAAATAAATGATAAATAGCAGCAACAATAAAACTGTAGCCATTTCCCATCAACCTGCCAGGAGAAACGAGGATCTTCAAAAGCTGCATAATTGCCTGTACATTATTCATCACCTAATGTTTACTGGTCAAGATACCTATGCACGAAACATCTTTCCCACTTCAAGAAAGGGAAAGCACAAGTGCTAAGTGCACATAATTGATTTTCATTTCTCTCTTGCCAATTGTCTACAAATTAGGTTTTAAAATTTTTTTAACAATGATGGTTAACATACACACACACACACACACACACACACACACAGGTGGGCTTGGGGTGGGGGGGGAACACTTAAACTTTTTCTCAAAAGTTGAAGTTTAAAAAAAATCATAATCAGTCATTTCCCTAAGTGAAAGTCTAAACTCAAGCAAATAACGTGACCTTCTTTTTCTCAGTTTAATATGTCATATACTTTTATAAATGCCCTTCCTATGTATTTTCTACCCTTCCCATATGCATCCAAAAAGTCAAGGAACAAAGAAAACTATTTGTAATAAATAAATTGTAAGGTAAGCTGTAGTAATGTTTAAGGTATTTTAATAATTATTTGGCACATATAACTGAATTTTCGTTTCATGAAATTAAACAGAAAATAATAAACACAAATGATAATAAAACATATTACGAAACATAATATTGATTTTTCCAGTTTACTTTTAAGTTTGACCAAAATAGAAAAGAAAACCTATATTTTCTTCACTATTAAAAATGTTTTCTTTAGAGTTTAATATACACGTTTATCATGCATTCTAAACACAAGTGCACTCTAAAGCTATATTGTATAATACAACGTAGAAATTTGTTGCTATTTTAATATACAGGATTTTACCCTCTGCTAGTCTCTGAAAGAAAGATGCTTGTTTATCAGAAAACCCACTAATTATACAGTAGCAAAATCTCACTAATTCTATAGAGCACACTGAAACTAACCCAAAGATACTTTACCAACACATCAAACATAATGCAGGCACATGCAGAAAAAAACAAACAAAACCCTCTGCAGTTGTAAATTCATATATTTTATTTCCAATGACTTTTACTTTATTATATAAAAATAATTTCGGAAATGTGCTATATAGACTAGGACCAAATATGCACAAGGGGAATGATAAAAGTTCATTTTAAATCTGAGCATGTTAACCCGACAAGCAGAAAAATCTGACCTGGCTGAGGAGCACCATTAATACTTTTAGTATTTTAAAAAGATTTTTAAGTACTAATTCTGTTAATATTCATTCTCATTTCAAGTTTACCTCCCATTATTTACTTTTCTTGTTGCCTGTTCCTACCATATCTAAAATTAATGTTTAAGAGAGAGCAACATTCTACTCTCCTAAAATGAAAATTTTCCCTAAAGTCCCAAATTATATTCAGTCACTTTCTCTGGTAAAGGAACTAGATTTATGGACTCCTTTCTTAAAATGTTCTGATGTTCACACTGTAGGATTCCAGTTTTGTGTCATTTCGCATGTAACAGCCTGCAGTATTATTCAACAGTGTCCTCTATTACATTTTGTTTTCGTTAACTGATTCTTTTACAATGAGCAGAAAAACAGCCAAGTATAAGAAGCCTTTTTTTTTTTTTTTAAAGATTTTATTTATTTATTTGACACAGAGAGATCAGATCACAAGTAGGCAGAGAGGCAGGCAGAGAGAGAGGAGGAAGCAGACTCCCTGCTGAGCAGAGAGCCCGATGCGGNGTTCAACAGAGTGTCCTCTATTACATTTTGTTTTCATTAACTGATTCTTTTACAATGAGCAGAAAAACAGCCAAGTATAAGAAGCCTTTTGTTTTTAGCATCCATTGAATGGAAGCTCATTTTCCTCAGTGAAACAGGGCCAAGGTGACTCGGGTGAGAGCTTCTCCTGTCTCAGGGTTGTGGTTTGATAAATTCCTCTGTCATAGCTACTGTTACCACAGTAGGTAGGGAGAAGTTTTGAGATGAAGCTCTTGAAAAAAAGTTTGTTTTCAATATTAAGATAAGACAGGTCAGCTAGTGAAGTAAGAGCAGGCTTAGGATTCCAAAGATGCTGTGTGGCCTTGGTAGACCACTTCATCACTCTGGAGGCTGGTCTCTCCTTGACCACCTCTGTTAAATAAGAGATTTGTATGGAATGATCCAGGAGGTTTCTACCATGTCTGTTCTTCTATTACCCTAGTGGGTCATCATGTGCCCATCAATCCTGATTTTATAACTGGTTTTTAAATTAAAATCTCCTGAGATGCTAACTTGTAATTAAAATCCTCCTGTCACAATATTATATCAAAAGAGGATGCAGGGACACCTGGGTGGTTCAGTAGGTTAAGTGTCTGCCTTCAGCTCAGGTCATGATTCCTGGGTCCAGGGATCAAGCCCCACGATGGGCTCCTTGCTCAGCCTCTCTCTGCCTGCCGCTCCCTCTGCTTGTGCTCTCTCTCTCCCTGACAAATACATAAATAAAATCTTAAAAAAAAAAAAAAAAGGATTGCAGGAATGGCAGTGGTAAATAGAAAAAAAAAGAGATTATCTGATTTTAAACACCGTTAAATTTGGCATAAGTCATTTTGGAAATCTTTGAACAAATCAACGAAGTTTTTCTTCCTAAAATTTACAACTGCTGATATGGGTAATTGAATGTTTTATTTTTATTTCTTTTTCCCAAATGACAAATCAGTTGTAAAGAGATTACACATCACCCACTGACCTGCCCATTGATTTGTTCCTCCGGTCAGTGTAGTAGCATTTTTTTCTGAAAAATAATAGAAACAGATGAAAACAGTCGTGTGAAAAAAGAGAAACCAGTGAATGACAATATTCAATCATATTGAGTATATTAACTCTCCAACTTCCATATACCTAAGAAAGACAAGAAATAAGCCAATATAATAGTAAGAATTCTGAATGTACATTTTCTTAATTTCAGACTTTAAGTTACTAATAACAAAAAACTTTGATAAATCAATAGATCACTTTGGAGTACTTGATTTTTAATTCCATTTTTTGCATCTGTCCTCTGCTATCCAACGCATATTAACTGGATCATTTGCTTATATGAAGTCATCCATCCATCCACCCATCCATTTATATATTTCTATCCATCTAAACATATATGGCATAAGTAGTTATTCTGTGCGCTACGCTAAGGTATAACCATTAAAAATGTAGAGAAAAAATGAGAGCATCTACCTTCAAACAACTCCTTGACAGTCGAGGACACAAGTGATAGTTATAGTAAATTATGATAATGCAGGAAAACAGAGAGTGCTAAGGAAATACCTAGGAAGGGATCTCAATTAGTTTTTGTAGATGAAGGAGAAAGGAGTCAGCAAAACCTTCCCAGAGCATATTATCTGTGTTGAATCCTGAGGCATGAGTGGGAGTTGTCCTCTGAATAAAGTACGGAAGACATGGTATTCTTGACAGAGGTAGCAGCATGTGAAATGGTTATAGGGGCAACACCAAATATTTTCAGATTCAGGAAACTGCAACTACTTTAGTAGCCTCTTGAGTATAAATTGCAAGTTGAACACAGTGATTAAAAGAGCTGGCAGGGGGTGCCTGGGTGGCTCAGGGGGTTAAAGCCTCTGCCTTTGGCTCAGGTCATGATCTCAGGGTCCTAGGATCCAGGCCCGCACCGGGCTCCCTGCTCAGCGGGGAGCCTGCTTCCTCCTCTCTCTCTGCCTGCCTCTCTGCCTGCTTGTGATCTGATCTCTCTCTGTGTGTCAAATAAATAAATAAATAAAAATCTTTAAAAAAAAAAAAAAGACCTGGCAGGGAAGATGACAAGGCACAGATAATGAGGGGTCTGACCACTGACTAAGGATTTTGGATAAAAAACAATGGATGAAAAGCATTGACTGTTTTAAGTAGCTGTGTAGCATGTCTGATTTTAGAGAAAAGTTTGTGACAGAAGTTAATTCATCTCCTAAAAGATTCTTACCAAGTCCTCATTTTGGAGCTCAGAAATCTCACAGTGTAGGCCTTCTAATGCCTTTTTATCCCCACCCAACAAAACCCATTTCAGAGGATCAGTAAATTCCTCCCTCTCTGGCATCTAGAAAACAGAGCTGAATCAGGACAATTGATATTTGGTCCTAACTGTGCTATTAACTGCTTAGAAAACTTGAAAACATCAACTACCATATTTCATTGCAAGCACTAGTTTTATTGCTAAAAAAGATATTTTTTTCAGTTGTCCCTGACATACTTCAATACTAAATTCAAATATGGAATTTCAAGGCTTGCCATGTCTATCCTAAACTCATTTAAATATCTTCCCCTTCATTTTTTCAAATATACAGAAAATTTGCGTACATACATAATTCAATCCCCTTTGGAATAAAAACCATCTTCTCTCTGAACTTCCTCTACACAGATTGTCTTACACTATTTCATCATCATTATATAACTGATAATGGACTATCTTCTCTAGGACATTGAGCTTCTTGAAGATAGTAGTTTTATTTCATTCGACTTTGTATGCCTGCTCTATATTTGACACACTGTTTGATAAATAGCAGGTGCTCAGATGGCTGATGAATAAATAAATGAGTCTTTATTTAATTTATAGTTGCATTTATTTCCTTCAGTGCTTGAGATCACTTTGCATTTAATAAACATTTGCTAAATTAGGTATTATTTTTTTTAAAAAAGCTACAAATGTAGAAATTAGGTAAAGATAGTTTTTAGCACAGGACACCTGGGTGGCTCAGTGGGTTAAAGCCTCTGCCTTCGGCTTGGGTCATGATCTCAGGGTCCTGGGATCGAGGCCCACATTGGGCTCTCTGCTCAGCGGGGAGCCTGCTTCCCCCTCTCTCTCTGCTTCTCTGCCTACTTGTGATCTTTCTCTCTTTCTAATAAATAAAATCTTTAAAAAAAAAAAGAAAAGATAGTTTTTAGCACAAAAAACCTATGGATGTTATGTAGAGGAGATGACAACATTATTATTATCAACCACAGATACAGTAAGGAATATTGCAAGGGGACATTTAGATTTAACATTAGTCTCCATTTTTCTTTATTGCTGTTAGTTTGAAATCTCTCATTTACATTTTTTTTTAACTTTGAAATGTTTTGGGGACAATAAGGAAAAAGCAAAGGAAGAAAGTCACAAAAGATGAATATATACAATTTTTAGACTAATATTATAAAAGCAAATAAAAATGAAGAGACTCACTTTTCCTAATTAATGAACACCCTAATTATCAGTCAAATCTACAGTGCACTATGTGTGACAATTACTGCTGTTGAGTCCTCTTACTTGAGGACTTGGTTATTGCTTATCTGTTTGGCTGTATTAAAGGGTGAGATTTCTTTCTGTCTTTGCAATCACTTAGCAAACTGCCTGTGATATACATCACATTTTGATTTAATGCTTAGTCAATAATACAACTGTTTTCTTTCTCTTCTACCTTTGTGAAGTTTTCTGGGTTGGGGGCGTTTTTGTTTTTCCCTGAACAATATATAAATGTATTTTTAATCAATGAAGTCAATAACAAGTTGCAATTTTCCTTAATTTTTCTTCATAAATGAACAAGCAGGACCAAATCATTTCCTACCCATAATCTTCCACCCTGTACTTTATTAACTACATATTATTCATAGACAGAGCTTTCTTTATTTTCCCCCTATTTTTTCATTTGAAAGAGTCTACAAATTTATACCTTGCATCAAGGCAGCATTTATCTCCCTATCTACCTACCCACCCATTTACAACAACCACTCAAAACTGTAAGTAAATAATGATGTGAAGCACTGTTTCGGAACCAGTGTTCCACCAGCCACGTGGTCACAAGTGGAGATGACTGCAGGACCAAGGAAGATGGGCAGTCCCATGGGTGGAACCCTGGGTCCCACCCTGTCAGGGAGAACAGCTCCTCTTACCTATTTCATATGTTGGGCTCCCAGGCTGTTTCTATGTTATTTTATTTTTGAGTGAAGTGTTATTTGCATAAAAAAGTGATCTAAATTTAATCCCAATTGTGATTAAAAAAATTGTTCTTAATGGTTTAAAAATATCCCCCCCCTTCCCAATCCGCTATGTTTAAAATATTTGTGGGAGAAGATTAAGAATCCCATTAAGGAACTCAAACTGAGAAGGGAGGGGATGACTGAATCATCTTAAAATATGTTTGACTCTTTTATTATGAAAGGGGTAAGAATGAATAAGAACTACATTTGAATCAAAAGAAAAATAACAAAAGCAGGACTCAATATTTCTGGAATGTGGAAGACACAGGCTAAGTCCTTGCTGATAGGAGAAAAATAAGAAAATCTGAACTATCTTCATCCTCTGAAATTTTCTTGGGTACTTTGAAACATCAAGTCTAATACAGAAGCCATATTTACTTTGGAATAATAATCAAGAAAGGGAAGAGCTAGAAAATTTAGGTGTATAAAGTTCTATACATACATGTAAGCAGAGAATTTAAATAAAATGCTCAAGTTTCCTGTTCATACAATAATTTCTCCTTATTGTATGGTAGGTTATAACAGTAATAATTTTTTCTGTATACATTTGCAGCTTTTCTTTGTGAAATATAATATGAAGGTTTTAATATTAAATACATATGTGGGATAGCCAAACATGTGTAAGCTTTTTCATGCATAAATCTTTTAAAAACTCTTGTCCTAAAAAGAGATATGTGTTTTTTCCTATTTAAGTTCTTTGTTATTGTATATTTTAATTCAAAGGGAGGATATATGTTCTTAAATTTGATAACAGTTGACAATTAGAAACTGAATCAGCCATCATAAAAACACTTTGCCACTTTATATTTGTATAGCATTCTCTTTTTATGAGGGAATGGCTATGCCAAATTTCATGGGTACCTTATAAATATAAGAGAAATTAGTTACTAAGAAGTTAATGTTACATCTATTATTTAAACTGATCTGGAAAATGTTCCAAGAAAACTCTGTGTTCCAGTATTTGTCAACTGTTTTCCCAAGAACACCTACATATTAAGATTAAAAAAAAAATCCTATCATCAAATGGAAAGGGTGCTTTGTAAAACCAACTCTTGAAATGTATAAAAATGGTGAGAATTATTAAAATATTAAAATTGCTAGGACAATATTTCTTTACCATCTGCATCAGAATCCTGTGGGATGCTTGTTAAAATGTATATACCTTCTGTTCTAGAATTAGTATGCCATAATCCCTGGGGGGAGGGCTCCAGGAACCTCATGTTTGCTAAGCGTCCCAGGTGATTGTAATGCACTCTAAAGGCAGAATGAGAACCACTTCTCTAAAAATTCCTACAGTAAATAAACTTACTGTTTAACTCAGAAATTCAGAAACATATTTGTTCACAGGATATTTTTCTCTTAAGAACCTGTGGAACTAGTATTCCTTTGATACATTTTTGAAAATGTTGCATATTAGTTCTAATATATATATATCATTATATCATGAGAATTTCAATGGCATTTTCCATAAGTTTTAGTAATGTAGCAGTTGTAAACATTATTTTAAAAAACATGTTACAGGGGGCACCTGAGTGATGCAGTCAGTTAAATGTCTGACTCTTGGTTTAGGCTCAGGGCATAATCTCAGGGTCTTGGGGTCAAGCCCCACATCAGGCTGCGCTCAGCCGAGAGTCTGCTTGAAATTCTTTTAATCTCCCTCTCCCTCTGGCCCTTTCCTGCTCATACATTCACACATACTCTCTCCCTCTCAAATAAGTAAATCTTAAATAAAACAAAAAACATGTTATAAACAAGAAATTTCAGCCACAATAACAAGAAGAGATAGTAACTGCATACATTTTAGGGTTTTCATAGTTCTTTCTTTCAAGGTATCAGCACTCTCCTCTCAAATGCAATAGTACCAGGAAAAGTGTTAAAAATATCATTTTTAAAAAGAAAAAATAAATCTCTCTGAAGAGAATATCTTCTTCAAAAGCTACCTAGGACAGGACACCATGGCACACAGCCTGGAGACCTAAGCTCTAGTTCATACCAACTGAGGACACACAGTCTGGCAAGGGGATTGTTCTGTAGTGAACTTCTGAGAAAAAGCAACACAAGGAATTAAATTCAGTGTAGACTCTTAAAAAATTAAAGTTAGGAGAGTATTGATTATTCTATCACTGAGTTTCTCAAAATTCATCTGAAAAGATAAGAGTAAGGACAAGGACAGAGAGGAGGTCAATGTGCTCCAAACAGACCCTCAACTTTTAAAAATCAGTAAAACCTGACATGATGGAGAAAAGAGCTCTATGAAAAGAACGACAGTATAAATTGTGTTGCCATTGTCTCCAGAAGATTTTTTTCCCTGTAGACTACGGCAGAACGAACATATTTGGAAAGTGGATTGATAAAAAAAAAATCTTTAAATTTGGAATGCTCAATACTTGGAGTAAAGCAAACATGTTAAATGACATTGTATTCATAACTTATTCTTTCTCTGTGTTAAAGTATAACTGGATCCTTAAGAATAAGAGTCTTTGCTGGGATCTAGGTCAAATTGTGTCAAATCCCTCCTCCTGCAGCACAAAAGGAACAAAATCTTCTGGACTCCTGGCAAACATCTGTTTTGTATAAAGTTCAGAGGAGGTTAGCAGGACGATATGCAGCCTTTCTGATGAGGTGTTTTAACACAATGTTCACTCCGTCTGGACTCAACCTGAATGCTGAAACCCACAGAAATGGGACACTTTGTGATAAGACTCTAAGGGTTTCCTTCTTTTAGATCTACAAGGAAATTAGTTTGTGCATGAATTCAATTACAACTCTTTTTAGAAACAATGGTGAAATCACAGGACAAGAGGTGGATAAGGGCACCTGATTAGTTAAGATTAATTTGGAAATATTTTAGCAATTTCATCCTTCTATCAGAAACTAGGTCACAATCTTGAGTGTCATACTTTGCATCCTATGTTTACATCATGGAGTCAAATTTGAATTTGTTAAGAGGAGATAATTTTACAATATAAACAAAAAAATAAGAGGTACCCACAATCTCACCTATCAGGAAGAGTCATTTTAGCTTATTATATTTTATTATATTAATATACAATAACTACTATATTAATTATATTAATGATATATTAATTATTAATATGCAATCAATAAAGTATCATTACAGTAATATATGTGTTAATGTATAATTAATATATTTATTACATTTTCTTTCTATTTAATTTCTATGTTTTATTTTATTATAATTATATTGTATGAGTAATTATAATCATAATGTATATAAAATTTAAATTTTATTCTTTATTATTTCCCTACAATTGTTAAGAAATCTTATACCCATCCATTTTGTAGATGGAATTATATTCCATTGCAAGAGTGTATTCTAATTTACTCCTCTACTGTCAAATATAGAAGATACTTCCATTTTCCACAATTGTAAATAATACTTCAGGGAATGTTTTTATACATTTTTCATTTATCTTCTTAAGATAAGAAGTGGAGGGTATAAAAAATTTTAAGGCTCAAAGAAAATATTTTCAAATTGAGTTTCAGAATATTTTTTTTTTTTAAAGATTTTATTTATTTATTTATTTGACACAGAGAGAGAGAAATTACAAATAGGCAGAGAGGCAGACAGAGAGACAGGGAGAGGAGGAAGCAGGCTCCCTGCTGAGCAGAGAGCCCGTTGCGGGCCTTGATCCCAGGACGCTGAGATCATGACCTGAGCCGAAAGCAGAGGCTTTAACCCACTGAGCCACCCAGGCGCCCGAGTTTCAGAATATTTTATGAAGCTTGACTTGGACCATAAATTAACAAGTCTGATTATTTACCATAACCTTGCAACGTTTGAATGTAACTACTTGTAAAATTCTTTGCTAATTTCATAGGTTAAAACTTATCACATTGTTTTAATTTTGCATGATTTTATGTAGCATGAACATGTACAAACAAAACAAGAAGATATCAGATAGAGTAAATGGCAAATGTTCTCCCATTATCACCTTGTAATAAGCCCCAGGCAGGTATTTTTAGACTTCTTAGAAAGTGACATAATGTCAAAGGGGAAGAATTTCTCAGAAGTTAAGAAACGCAGAGTAGTACAGTGTATACTTACCAAGCTGTACTCTCCAGATTGGTTCAGTACAATGACTTGAATTGAAAGCAGTCCTTTGCAGACCTCAAAGTAGCTAATCATAACACAAATAACATTTCATGGGCCTTTATTTGCTTCTTTTAGGAACCAACTTTTAAAGAAACATACAAACTTCAGGTTCTCTTAGGTAACTTATCATTTGTATAAAGGTGCTGAAAAACTATAAAGACTTTTTTTTAAAAAGATTTTATTTATTTATTTGACAGAGAGAGAGATCACAAGTAGGCAGAGAGGCAGACAGAGGGAGAGGAGGAAGCAGGCTCCCTGCTGAGCAGAGAGCCTGGCTTGATCCCAGGACCCTGAGATCATGACTTGAGCCAAAGGCAGAGGCTTAACCTATTGAGCCACCCAGGCGCCCTGAAAGACTTTTCTTTCCCTTATCATCTTTTGCTTTACAGTTCGTTATTATTACTATTCTTTGTCAAGCTTCTTGAGGTATTATTTGCTTATCTCCTAAGTATCATTTTTAAAGAGAATTTTTAAACCCTTAGCCAAGTGTGAATATAAACCAACTAGGTACCCAATTCTATTATTGTCGGTAAGATTCCTCAGTAGTTGCCAATGTTTAATCAATTTTTGTTTTAAGGAAAATGGCTGTGTTTGCATCTTTCAAAGCCTGAGGTGTTCCAAGTGACTAAAAAGATGGGACCACTATCACATATTTTATTTTGATTGCCATGGAACCATAGACTTGTCAGCACTCTTACCAGAATTGGCCTCTTCCATGCTACCAGGTCCGAGATGTTTCTCTGTATTTTTGAATTGTGCTCTTACTTCTCATTCATATTCATTATCTAGAGGCTCTATTTCTTGGTATCTTGTTATTCTTTTTAAACCCTCTAAGCCACTGATGAAGCACACTGAGCTCCAAAGAAGCCTAATATTTATATCTTTGCACATAGTGGGAACATAACTGAATTTCACATGGAGGAAGCGATACATTCCGCATATAACACAAGATACACAATACGGGGAAACTCAGGTCTATCCAAACTTTGTTTTCCTATAGGAAGAATGGAAAAATCTTTGAATGGAGCAGGCCTCCCATTCCCACGTATCCTCTGGGACTGAGGATAGATCTAAGGGTTATGTGTTTGAACTGCAAGGAATGATTCTTGCTAACAAAGAGAAACACTCTCTTTGTTTACAAATGGAGGCTACATAAATTTCCTGCCTTCCACAAAAACAGTAAGACTTTTTAACTACACATATCAAATAACTAAGACTGATCTTGGAAACTGTAAGTCAAGTTCTGAAAACAATCATTTTTCCCTCCTTCTAGGCCAGTCCATCTAGAAATGTTATAAAACATCCAAAGGACCATAAATTTCATCACATTTGGCAAACATATTAGAAAGGAAAAAAAAGTGTCCAATATATTCTAACATTTGGAAGAAAAAGCTCTATAGAAAGAGTTACATTTGTTGCTCTAAAGTTTTGCAAAAAACAGACTCATCTTAATATACATTGAGATAGAATGAAGTAAAATTTGAAATTACCTGAAGGGCATCCTGATATTTAGCCTTTCTGCATACTTGCACAGTGTGTCCCACGGAATATGAATTTTAATAAACATGATATCAGGGTTTGCAACAGCTGGCTGCAAAGGATAGAAAGGCAGTCAGCATTATTTAGAATCAGAACTGATGATATTGTGCCACAACTTGATTTGAAAAGAAAAAACACCATCACCTTGTCTCCACATAAACCATTGTCACTGATTTAAATGGGATTTATATGACTAAAAATTTGTAATATAGAAAAACCTTCATAAAAATGTATTAATGCCATTGCATACAAGAATAATTTTTCTTATATTGATTGTTATCAAGATCCAGAATAACCAACCAGAAAAATCATGAGCCAGTTAGGAATCTGAAGTTATTCTTGTTGGAAACTTTGTCATCATCCTGTTCAGAGGGAACAGAAAACACTGACAGTTGACACTAATCATTCACTGATTTCATTCACTTACTCTTCTAGCAGATTTTATTGAGTAACTACCACCTGCTAGGACCTATGAAAATCCTGGGGAAAAATGGAGTGTAAATCATAAAAGTCCATGACCTTACAGAGCTATCAAATTTGCACACTTACTTTCAACTTTTAGTCCAAAAGAACTGAAGTGTCTTTGATCCACACAAAAGGTTTTTAAACAGAGTAAAGTGTACACCAAAATTAATGGGGCTTTTAACAAAATTCTAATTTTTTTTTTTTAAGATTTTATTTATTTATTTGACAGAGAGAGAGAGATCACAAGTAGGCAGAGAGGCAGGCAGAGAGAGAGGAGGAAGCAGGCTCCCTGCCGAGCAGAGAGCCCGATGTGGGCCTCGATCCCAGGACCCTGAGATCATGACCTGAGCCGAAGGCAGAGGCTTTAAACCGCTGAGCCACCCAGGCGCCCCAAAATTCTAATTTTTAAGAGTTCCCAGAATTGGATTCCATTGTTCTGAATATTTTGTTCATATTACTAATAGAGAATCAGCTGCATTTTGAACGAGGTAATTTTCAGGATTCTTAGATGTGGCCCACTAGTCTAAAATAGGTAACTATATAATTGACTGGTTTGGCATTATATATCATTCATGGTCATATTCTATTTTTTTTTAAAGCCTAAACAGTTATTTTCTCAAGTTCCTATACCATCTGAGGCCTACACAGGAAGGAAGATGATTGTGACTATCCTAGGAGTGAATTCCACAGAGTTTATCCTTCAAGTGGTTATTGGTGCTGATATATAAAGGAACAATTATGGTTTGCTTCCATTTAGCATGCCTGCCAGGTTAGACATAGCTGGACTCTATTTTGGTTAGCACTGTTCATTTAAATTTCAGATAGATAGAACTTCTCAAGAAACATAACATCTTAAAAGCTCAAAAGTATGGAAGAAATTTATTATTTTAATTTAAAATCTCATATATTTTATTATTAAACTATACAGTTTTATATCCACACACTCATATATTCATAAATTTATAACCTATACATTATATCCAAAATAGCCTATAGCCCTATATTTTAGGTGTGGCTAATTTCATAAGTTTGCAGAACAATATTTCAAATATGCATCACCAATATTTTAAAAGAGTATTATTAGAAAACCATGGAGCAATCATCTGACTGATACTCAGATATAGGGGGCATCATTGGCACTTCCACAGACCAGAATTTGCTAAAGTTTATTCCACAGAGTACCATGAAAAAGAGGCAAGATATTTCCTGGTCAGTAAAATTTTGGGTTTCTCACTAGAGGACCTGTGAGACACTTTAATATGTGTATACTTGCTAAAAATATCCCAGAAGGTGAAAAAGTAAACTAAATTTCCAAAAATTTGGGCCATGGATTATTTTTTTCTTGATAGTTTATTGAGGTACTTGTATATTAATAATAATCATGGGAAAAAGAGCAAAAGATGCTTTCACATAAGTACAATTTCCAAAGAGCTTTCCTACTTTGAATATGTTTGTTTTAAATTACAGGTAAAAACTGTGGGAATAAAATTAACAAAGACAGAAGAAGACATAGTATGTGTTAAATATCAACAGGCCTTTGAATTTAGACCACATGCACCCCAATGTTTATAGCACCAATGTCCACAACAGCCATACTATGGGAAGAGCCCCAATGTCCAATGACAGATAAATGGATAAAGAAGATGTGGTATACATATACAATGGAATATTATCCAGCCATCAAAAAGAATGAAATCTTGTCATTTGCAACGATGTGGATGGAACTGGAGGGTATTATGCTAAGAGAAATAAGTCAGTCAGAGGACAAATACCATATGATTTCACTCATGTGGAACTGAAGAAACAAAACAGATGGACAAGGGGGAAAGGAAGGAAAAAATACAATAAGATAAAAAGAGAGAGAGAGGCAAACCAGAACAGACTCTTAACTATAAGGAACAAACTGAAGGTTGCTGGTGGGGGGATGGGAAGTTGGGTGATGGGTATCCAAGAGGGCACTTGATGTAATGAGAACTGGGTGTTACATGCAACTAATGAGTCACTAAATTCTACCCCTGAAACTAATATTGCACTATATGTTAACTAAATTGAATTCAATAAAAAAAAAGAAAGGTTTCTGTGTAGGAGTGCTAGAATCAAGAAAATCTTTCTAAAACATACAAAGCATAAGCATTTAAATGACTCCTTCACTGAGGCAAGTGAAAGAAGAATTTCATGTTTTATTATAATTTTTCCTGCTTTAGCCATATAAAAGTTTTTATATTCAAACTGATAACAAAGACCTTTCTTTTGAAATTATGGTCTTGGCTACTGGTGTTACACCAACTTGTCTTTTCACTTACCAGGCACAATTTAAATTTCTTCAATCCTAACTGCCTACTTAGAAAAAAATCACATGGTATGGTAAACAGAACAGTGTTTGGAATCACACAGACTTAAGCACAAATTCCATCTTTACCATTTACTTAGCTCTGTGAGCTTGGGGAAATTACCTAATCTCTCCAATCCTGCTTTCTCTCCTGAGAATTGGAGACAATGATCTTAACTCACAGAGCTGCTAGGAGTATTATGAGAGACTGGACATAGAAACTCTCAAGTATAACAGGATATCCAGAATTGTTCATTCTCTGTCAAGAGCATGCTTCTTCAATTAGACCTGAGCCAAAATGATGGCTAATTTCAAAACTTCACTAGAATCCTTCTCTCTCACTCTCTTTCTTTTTTTCTCAGTAATTCTTTATCCTTTGGTTTTGCAAGCCTTCAATGATAGGCCTTTTGAGTTATACAAGTATAAAACCAGTAACAACCTATATTTGGGGAAAATTCTAGAGTAACTAGGGTAACCAGAATCAAGTGATTGAAGAATTAAATATTTTTCTGGTCATATAAACTGGATATAAACTGTAGTGAAACTGTATTTCTATGGACTATAGTCTCTTTAGAAGATGTCTCTTTCTTCATGTGTATTTAAATTGTCCTATACCTGTATGTTTTTGCTAGTTCCTAGGGAGAAGTTGGTTCTTTTTTAGCAGTTATAAAGAGAAAGAAAATGATATGCTCAAGATTATAGAAAACATATCAAGTATTCATTTTCCTCAGAATCTGGGAGAGAGGCCTCTGTGAAAATGAATGAGTCTAGACACAGATAAAAACCAACCTATACAAGACTGACACATTCTACATGGAGAATGATTTAAGACTGCCTAACAAGACTTTGAGAAATGCATTGATGTTTGAACATTGCATTTCCTCCAATGATTCCATGTGAGTTTGAGAGCAGGTCTCTCTATTGTGGAACAGACAGCTCCTGGGACGAAAAATAGTCTTTCAGGAGCTGGACCTTATTCCAGTGTGAATGGAGATCTCATTCTCATTCAGAACATCATGGTTCCTGAAGCCTAGGCAGGTTGGTTGCCAGAGAATAGTTGTGGCATGAAGAAGGTGTGCATGGTTTAACTTCCACAGCAGGAGAGCTTGAGTTTCATTCTACTAGAAGGGTCCTAATTTGTTTTACCTTACAATATGTACAACCAGGGTCCATCACTCCCTGCTTCCTCACAGCTCCCACCCTGGTCTAAGCCATCATCATCTCTGGCCTAGATTCCTACAGTGTTGTCCAACAGAGCCTTTGCTCACATTCTTGCTCCCAATAATCTATTCATAGCATAATAGCCAGAGCGATTTCTTAAAATAGAACTCAGATCATATAACTTCTCAGAACCCTATTGCATTCAGAGTGAAAGCCAAAGTGTTTTCAGTGACCTACACAGCCTTTTGTAATCTCATGCTCAGTATCTCACTAACCACTCTCTCCTACTACTTTACCCCTCACTCATTCTACTTCTTATCATTTGGTCACTTGCTAAGACTTGCCTGTCCTTGCCCCATCTTTCTCACCTTGTTTATTCTTTTCCCTGTCATATTTATTATCTTCTAATATGTGAATCTATTTATTTATGTAAGCGCCATGAAAGAAGCGATATTCATTTTATTCATTTACATATAACAAACACCAAGTTCTATGCAGGGCACACAGTAGTCACTCACTAAACATTTGTTGAACGGATGAATGAGTGAGTTACCTTATTTTAAGTACACGTTCTATATAACTTGTACCTCACCAGGAGATGATGGAAACAAGAATGCAAATAAACCAGAATTATTCTGGAAGAGGTGCTATGTCAAAATTCAAATTAGCATCATGAATAGCTGGCATAGCACTAATTATTAATTCATTCCTGTCAACCTTTAAGATGTGAAAATACCTAATACACTTAAATAAAAGAGATGGTTTAGAAAGATGTTTCTACATTAACTCTACCATCAAGGAGTGAAATGTCAAGCTAAGTGCACATGCAGCTAGAACATTTCTAATTTTGTATGTCTTAACTTTAAATATATATAGATATTTTTCAAGCAGCATGAACTGTCTTCTTTTATAACTTCCTCAACTTAATTTCTCTTTTGTTATACCTCTACTTAAAACAAAACAAAAGTAGTTTCGTTTTCTCGCAGCTACTGAGCAGGAGGGTTGGTGAAGGGATGGTGTTGCCAGGGAGAGAGATTACTTTCTCCCTTGGAATCAAAAGCTCCCAATCTGGTGCTATTCTGTTAGCTCTGATGGAGGCAGGCTTTTCGGAGGGAACAAAACATCCACCGCCTTCAGACTTCACATTATTATTTAATTATTCCATCCAAAATTCCCAAGAAGTAGAACATTCACTCTTGAGCGAATAGGAAATTTAAAAATTGTGGTTTTTGTGCGAGCTGGTGGCAGAGTTGAAAGGAAACGGAATGTGGTCGCTGATAAGAGTAAGTCTAAGAAGAAGACAAACTGCTCATAAAATCTGAAAATGTACTTGGAACACAAACACAGTTACAGATCATCTACCTATTCATTCATATGGCCTTTCAGTATGAATCCCTACCTACTGATGATATGATCATCTAGAAATTGTCCATATGAACATGTGATACAGTGAGGATTTGAAACCCGTTCTCTGCCAGACTCAATGCTTAGCTCTGGTGAATGTACATATAAAAACTGGGGACTTGTTCTCTGAGGAATATTCCTGTTTTTCAGCTAACAAGTCTGATATTTGCTGATGTGTTTATCATTTCCTTTCCTCTGTCCTTGTATCACAAGCCCTTTCTTTTCCTTCCCATCCCACTTCCCTCCCTGCCTCTACCCTTTTTTCCGGATCTTCCCCATCATCATTTAAGCATCTCAAATAAGAAAGAAGGAAGAAAGAGAATGAAAGCTCATGAGAGCTCTTTCTCCTCTCTGGCTATTGCTTTTCATCCCTCCACCCACAGGGTGCTGATGACATTTGCTGCTGCCTCTGCTTTTCCACTTCCTTGTCACTCTTCAACCCATATCCATCTTGCTTGCACATCTATCCCCTCAGAGAGATGATTCTCCTTGCTTTCACCAACGATTTTCACAACCTCCAATGGAACGAGCCTCCTTCTTGTCTTACTGGACTGGTCAGTAGTAATTTACCCTGCTAGTCACTTTTCCCTGTGACTCCTCTTCTCTGCCTCTTCCACCTACCTCCAACTCCTTCAAATGTCTACTCTCCTCTCCTACCTTTTACAGGCTCACTCCTAGATTCATTTTCTTTTCTTCTCTCTACTGGTTTCATCCTAGTGCGTGGCTTATATTACCATCTATAATCTAAAGACTAAAGCATTTAGCTTCGGTTCACACTCCCCAGTGGGTTCTAACACAAATTTCAAACCTTTTCTACTTCTATGTCTCAAAGGTCCCTCAATTACTAGCTTATGATCTTTATTCCCATAATCCCATTCCACTTTCTCCCCAAATTAGCTCTCTTCTTGTCAAAAGTAGTTTTCTGCTGGCTATTCCTTCTGCCAATAGTATTCTGCCCCCTTATTTTCCCATGATGGACTCCTTTTCGTTTACAACACTTTCTTTTGGATCACACATGCTAACATAACTACCTAGCCACATTCCCTATATAAATTATTCTGTTTTAGGGGCACCTGGGTGGCTCAGTCAGTTAACCATCTAGCTCTTGATTTTGGCTCAGATCATGATCACCATAGGTATAAGATGAAGCCCCTTGTTAGGTTGCATGCTCAGTGGGGAGTCTGCTTGAGATTCTCTTCCTTCCTCTTCCTCTGCCCCTCCCCCGACAGGTGCGAACTCCTGCTAGTGCTCTCTCTAAAATAAATACAACTTAAAAAAAAACTTTAATAAATTATTCTGTTTTAATAAGTGCATGACATTTCTCATTTTTGCAATTCTTCTTGTCGATTTATGGTTTCTCTCCTCCCATGAGAATGTTGCCCATTTTTATCTTGATTCCCATTTATCCCCAGAATGTAGCATATAATAGGTAGTTCATTAATGCTCCTTGAATGAATAATGACTCAAGCCACAATCCTAAATTATCCTCGATATCTTCTTTTCTTTTCCTATCATAATCAAACCAAATATCTACATTTTAACTTAAATATTTATCAGATCTATATCTTTCTCTCCCTCTCTAATGCCATCCATGATATTTGTGTATCCAGTCCTGCTCTTCAAATCTATCCTCTTTTCAGGATTCCAAGGTATCTTCTTACAAAACAGATATGGTCATGATCCTACTCTGCTTAAAATTATTCAATAGCTTCCCATTTTTCTTAAGAAAATCATCAAAAGTCTTATACTACTAGGCATAATTATTCAGCTCTCACCATTCTTTCCATACTCATCTAGTACTCTTTTATTCTGGTACTGAAAAATGCCAGTGTCCTTCCTCCCACTACCATCATGATAATCAATTGATTCCTATTATGATGGGATTTGGCATTAATAGATTAAGAGATCCCCAGGTGGTTAGAATGTATAGTCAGTCCTGAAAACCACATCTAGCCCTTTTATTTGACTTATTTTAGGCGCTATCCATTTTCAAACTTCAATTCAAAGTTTATTTTTTTTAATTTCACTTCTTCCCTTCCTCTTGTCTTCCCTTACCCTCCAGACTAGATCATTGTCCTTGATATAAATCATTCTAGGATTATTTATTTTTCTTTTAGGTCACCTATCACATAATTTCAAATATGAAAGACTGACTCCTATTGTACTGTAAATTCAGTGAAGGCAGGGATGAGGTCTACTTTACTCATTGGATCCCCAACAACTTGAATAGTACCTGGTAAGATTATTTTCTGAGTTAATAAATAATTAGAGATATGTAAGCAAAATAACTAGCAATATTATAGTAGGATGTATGTATAAATATCTCTGGGAACAGATAAGGAAATGATTAATTATTTGTATGGAGGAGAAATCATGGGGAAATAAAATCTTATCACAAGACTGAGTTCATAAGATTTTGTAGTAAATACTTATTGGTTGAATTAGTCTAGTGATATGGATATTATGGGTTAAAATTACCAGAAGAAACATAAAAAGGGAAACACAATTAAAGGAGTCAATAGAAATTGAGACCAGAATTCAACTTGCTCAATTCTATAGCACTAGACAATGTGTGAATAAATTCTTACCTTGTAAAGAGTCAAAGCACTGTACTGTTATTTTACATATATTTAAAAAGTGTTAATAAATATAAATACATCAATTTTCTAGGGCCACCTCAAGTTATAATTCAGTATTTCCTAATGCATGTTTCTTAGAAAACTAATCACAGGAGTTGTCCTGTGGGAAAAAGGGGGGGCGTGGGGCTCCAATATCACATGTAAGTAGTCGTGAGCACTCTATTCCACTGACAACATTTACTAGAAAAATATCTAGATATTTAATCAAAGAAATCATCAACATTTTTTCACCTGGTCTGTCCCATTTTTTAGAAAAGTAGTTGAATCACACTTGTAGTAATTTAGGGGCCCCTCAAATACTTAATTTAAAATTTTTCTCTGAATAAGGGAATGGCTAATTAAATCCCCAAATTTTGTAATACTAACACCTCATAAAAAAGATGAGTTGGATCAAAATATAATGGTTATTTAAGATATTCATAATATATTGTTAAATGACAGATTTGAGTAGTAGAATAGTATGTATAAAATGACTATTTTTTTTCTAAAAAGTGTGTACATTTTATATATGCATAGAAAATGTCCTGAGGGACACCTAGCAGAATAAAATCAAGGTATTAACAGGGCTATTAATAAAGAAAAGGACATGATTTGGGAGCTAGTAGATGTAAACTTTGACTTCTTATTTTGTACATTTTTATACTTTAAATTTTTCACATTAAGATTTTTTTCTTTCTGTAATGTGACAAATATGTGTTTAATATATGTTTTTTTTTAAGACCTTAGGGGTTTAACTAAAAGAGCAAGAGGTTTTTGTTTTTGATAAAAGGAGTATGCAAGATATGCTTTTATCTCCTATTTATCTCCTTTCTATTTTTCTAATGAATATTAGTTTTATTGTTTCACTAGAAAAAAATAATATTCTTTAAAGAACACTTTATAAAAAGCATTCAAGGAAAAAAGTTGCCAGGGATAAAGAAGGGCATCTCATAATGATAAAGGAGCCAATTCTCCAAGAAGACATAATTATCTTTAACGTGTATGCACCTCATAAGAATGTCAAACTGTGGGCGCCTGGGTGGCTCAGTGGGTTAAAGCCTCTGCTTTTGGCTCACGTCATGATCTCAGGGTCCTGGAATCCAGGCCCATATCGGGCTTTCTGCTCGGCAGGGAGCCTGCTTCCTCCTCTCTCTCTGCCTCTCTGCCTACTTGTGATCTCTCTCTCTCTGTGTCAAATAAAGAAATAAAATCTTAAAAAAAAAAAAAGAATGTCAAACTGTGTGAGGCAAAAACTGATAGAACTGCAAGGAGAAACAAACGAATCCACTATCACAGATGGAGATTTCAACACTCCTCTATCAGAAATAGACAAACCCAACGGGCAGAAAACCAGTAAGGAAATAGTTGAACTCACAAACATCATTGATCAAGTAGATATAACTGACATCTATAAATTACTTCATTTACAGCAGAATACACATTTTTCTCAAACTCACATGGACCATTCGAGAAGACAGATTATATTCTGGGCCATAAAACACATCTTAACAAATTCAAAAGAATAGAAATCATATTATAATGTCTGTTCTCAGACCACAGTGGAATTAAACTAGAAATCAATAACAGAAAGATAACTGTAAAATCTCAAAATATATGTAGATTAAATAACATACTTCCAAATGATACATAGGGCAAAGATGAAATCTCCAGAGGAAAATACTATTTTTCTAATACGTGAAAGTGAAAACACAGTTTATCAAAATTTAAACTATCTAAACTTTAAATACCGTGAAAGCTGTGCTTAGGGGTAAATTTATAGCATTGAATGCAGGTATTAAAAAAAGAAGAAAGATTTAAAGTCAATAATCTCAGTTTCTACATTAAGAAACTAGAAAAAAGAAGAGCAAATTAAATTCAAAATAAGTAGAAGAAAAGAACAAGAATTAGAGCATACCATAACATTATGTCAATAATACTTCAATAAAAAAAGAATTAGTGCATAAACCAGTAAAAATTGATGAAATTTTTGTTTTCTGAATAGATCAATAAATCAGTAAGCCTCTAGACAGCCTACTAAGAAAAACAGAGAAGGCACAAATTATCAGTATCAGATATGAAAGATATGACTACAGATGCCATGGAAATTAAAAGGTTAATAAAGGAATACTATGGTTCACTGTATGCTCACATATGATAACCTAGATGAAATGCGCCAGTTTCTTTAAAGACACAATCTGCCAATATTCACATACAAAAGCACACAATCTGAATGGGTCTATATTAAAGAAACTGAACCATTAATTAATAACTTTCCAAAAGAAAAAGCACCCAGGCCCAGATAGGTACACTGATGGTTTCTACTAAACATTTAAGAAAGAAATTGTGCCACTTTTCTATAATGTCTTTCAGAGTATAGAAGTGGAGGGGAAACTTCCTAACTCATTCTATGAGGCCAACACTATGCTATTACCAAAATCGTACAAAAGCACTCCAAGAAAGAAGAAAAAAAACAAAACAAAAAACTACAGACCAATCTATCATGAACATATACACAAAAAATTTTAACAAAATATTAGGAAATAGAATCTAACAATGTATAGAGAATTATATACCACAACCAATTGGGATCTATCTTAAGTACGCAAGGGTGTTTCAATATTTGAAAATCAACTAATGTGATCCATCATATCAACATGCTGAAAAGGAAAAATCATATGATCATATTAATAGATGCATAAAAAGCATTTGACAAAATCCAACATCCATTCATGATAAAAACTAAGTAAACTAGCAACAGAGTTGAACTTCCTCAACTTGATACATAATAGTTATAAAACACCTACAGCTGACGTACTTAATGGTAAGAAACTAGCTTTCCTGCTGAGATCAGGAAAAAGGCACCTGTTTACTCCTTTCCAACATTATACTGGAAGTACTAGCGAATACAGTGTCGTATAAAAATAACAAAAATGGTATGCAGATTGGGGAGGAATAAAGAAAACTCTTTTGTTCTCAGATGACACAGATGAATAGACATGTAAAAATTTCAAACAAATCAACAATAACAACAAAAACAAATCCTGGAACTAATAAATAATTACAACAGGATTTTTTAAGATGAAAGGATAATATACAAAGTTAATTGCTTTCTTTCAGCAATGAACAGTGGAATTTGAAATTAAGAACATAATACCATTTATATTAGCATCACAAAGATCTAATTACCTAGGTATAAATCTAAGAAAACGTGTACAAGATCTATATGAGGACAGCTACAAAATTCTACTTAATGAGATTAAAGAAGAACTAAATAGATGGAGAAAGAGCTGATGTTCATGGATAGGAAGACTCAATATTGTCAAGATGTCAGTTCTTCTCAACTTGATCTGTAGATTTAGTGCAATAAGCCAATCAAAATTTCAACAAGTTATTTTGTGGATACTGACAAAGATTATGGAGAAGAAAAACACACAGAAAAGCCAGCATGATTTTGAAGGAGAAGAACAAATTTGGAGGATTGATGCTACCTGACTTCAAGACTTACTATATAACTGCAGTAGTGGTATTAGTGAATAAGTGCACAAGTAGATAAATGGGACAGAATAGTGAGCCTAGAAATAGACCCACATAAATACCAAGTTGACTTTTGAAAGTCAACTAATCTTTTGCGAAGGATCAAAGGTCAAACAATGGAGCAAAAAAGTTTTTTAAACACATAATGCTGGAACAACTGAAAATTCACGTGCAAAAACTAATTAAATAAATCTAGACACAGACCATAAGCCCTTCATGAAAATTAGCTATGGATCAAGCTAAATGTAAATGGATCAAGACCTAAATGTAAAATGAAAAACTATATAACTCCTAAAAGACAAAATAAGAGGAAATTTATATGACCTTGGGTATGAGGATGCTTTTTAAAATATAACACCAGGCTGAGCCTGGTGGTGCGTATTAAGAAGGGCATGCATTGCATGGAGCACAGGGTGTTGTACATAAACAATGAATCTTGAAACACTGCATCAAAAACTGATGATGTATTTTAGGGTGACTAACACAACACAATAAAAAAATAAAATAAATTTAAAAACTCAATTAAGGTGGTGGGTATTAAGGAGGCCATGTATTGCATGGAGCACTGGGTATGGCGCATAAACAATGAATCTTGGATCACTGAAAAAATTAAAAAATAAAAACAAGATGGGATCAGGAAGGAGACAAACCATAAGGGATTCTTAATCTCATGAAACAAACTGAGGGTTACTGGCGGGTGGGAGGGTAGGGATAGGGTGGCTGGGTTATGGGCACTGGGGAGGGTTTGTGCTATAGTGAGTCTTGTTAAAGTTGTAAGCTTGATGATTCACAGACCTGTACCCTTGGGGCAAATAATAATAAAATAAAAAATTAAAATTAAATTCAAATTTAAAAAATAATAAAATATAACACCAAGAATACAGTCCATGAAAAAAAATTTGATAAGCTAGACTAGTTTAAAATTTAAAACTTCTGTTCTGTGAAAGACAATGTCAAAAGAAATGAGAAAACAAGCAACATACTGAAATAAAATATTTGGAACAGACACAACTGATAAAGAACTCTTATTCCAAAACACATAAAGAATTTTTAAAACTCAACAATAAGAAAATGAACAACTCAAAGGCCTTAACAGATACGTCACCAAACAAGATATATAGATGGCAAATAAGTACATTAAAAGATGCTATACATCATATGTCAGGAAAATGCAAATAAAAAAATGAGCTACAACTATCCACCTACTAGAATGGCCACTATCCAGAATACTGGCAACAGCAAGTGCTGGTGAGGAATTGGAGCAACGGGAACTCTCATTCATTGTTGGTGGGAATGAATAAAATGGTATAGCCATTTGGGAAGACAGTTTGAAGGTTTCTTACAAAAGTGAACATACCCTTACCATGTGAGCCAGCAATCCACTCCTTGGTATTTACCCAAGGTCGAAAACTTACATCCACACAAAAGCCTGCATAACGATGTTTAAAGCAGGTTTATTCATAACTGTCAAAACCTAGAAGCACCAAGATGTCCTTCAGTAGGTGAATGAACAAACTGTGGTACATCTAGATAATGGAATAGTATTTGGCACTAAAATGAAATTATCTATAAAGCCATGAAAAGACACGGAACAACCTTAAGTGCATATGACTCAGTGAAAGACGTCAAGCCTGAAAATCCTACAAATTATATGATTCCACTACATGACATTCTGGAAAAGGTAAAACTATGAAGACGGTAAGAAGATCAGTGGTTGCCAGGAGCTGAGCGTGGCGGAGAGATGCACAGGCAGAACACATTGGGTTTTTAGGACAGTGAAAATACTTTGCATGATACTATCAGGTAGATACATGTTATTCATGTTATTGTACACTCGCCTAAACCCATATCATGTACACCAAGAGTGAACACTGGGCTATGAATGATAATAATGAGTCCATGCAGGTTTATCAATCATAACAAAGGTACCGCTCTGGTATAGGGATGTTGATAATGGGAGAAAATCTGTGGGAGCAGAAGCTATATGTACCATCTCTGTACCTTCTTCTCGGTTTTGCTGTGATTCTAAAATGGCCCTAAAAAAAATAAGGTCTGAAAAAAAAAATAAAAGCATTAGGAAAAAAAAAAAGGATTGAGAAGGAACTCATTTATAGTTCCAATATTGAAATCCAGACATTAATGATTTGGCACTCTTTTCTTTCAGCATTTTTCTTTTTGTAGGTTTTGTACTTTATATAGATATAATCATTTCTTTTTCAATTTGTGAAATCATAAAAATAGTTATGCCCTTTGAAAAATATTTAAATTTACGGAAATGTATAAGTAAAAAAGGAATACACATTTAAATGGGACTTACATATGTATTTCTTTTACATTTGGGAGAAAATAACTATACATTTTGTAGAAACATGTACTTCCCATGCTAAAGCATAAGAGATTCTATCCCTTCTAGCCCATTAGGTCACATACCAAGTGCTATGTTTTTTAAAGATTTTATTTATTTGACAGAGAAAGATACACTGAGAGAGGGGACACAAGCAGGGGGAGTGGGAGAGGGAAAAGCAGACTCCCTGATGAGCAGAGAGGCTGATATGGGGCTGGATCCCAGGACCCTGGGACCATGACCTGAGCTGAAGGCAGATGCTTAACGACTGAGCCACCCAGGCGCTCCTCCACATAACAAGTGTTATTAAAGCACCTACCTCCTTTTCCAACATCAGGCCTTCTGCTCGGAGGTTCTTTTCAAATGTGTTTCTTTTGTCATATTGTATATTTGACTTCCTGTAAACCAGGATATAATCAATCCGTTTTTTGCCATCTTTGAATAGAAGTCCACTGGATGCTATGTAATTCATGTCATTCTGCAAATAAAGCAAAGCTTGTTAATAGTGTAGGTTAGACAAGCACGCACATTTTGGTTCAGTCACTTTAGTTTGGATACTGGCAATCCAATAGCGAGAGAAAAAAAAAGTGTTGCTTTACATTCCAGTTATGAGATATGGAAAGATGATTAAAGAAAGTTTGCAGAATACAATAGGAGACAAGCTAACAAGTAATGTTCCAGAATTTGAAATTACGCAGTCTGATACCAGAAACTGGTTCTCTGATGCTGGCATCAAAATGTGTATGTTTTATTCAATAAGGTCCTATAAAAATAATATCAGCTAGCATATGTTGCATATTTATTCAACATCAGTCTCAGACATAAGTGCCTTACATGTTTTAGCTTATTTAATACTTAAAACTCCCATTTCAAAAATAAAGGCATGAAGGCTTAACATAAGTACTGAAGCGAACATAGCTTCCAATATTAAATAATACTCAGTATAGATACTATTTTCTAAACCTATGTTCAACAACACTAAACCAAACAATAATTCCTGAGCTGCTCGCTCCAAGAAATACTTGTTTACAGGATATAAATCTGTGAGCCAACTGAAAGACCTTACTTACCAAGACTAATCACTTGCTTATCAAAATTGCTTTAAGGCCCTCAGCTTGCTGTGCCCATCCACCCGAGATATTTTTTTATAGACTGGCCAATTTTCCACCAAATCCTTCCTTGCAAGACTTACCTGGCCTGAGAGCTGAGGCACCTGAGTGATCCTCCACATTATAAATGACATCATATAACTCCTCTTCCCGAGACCCTCCACTCTTAGCCCACTTTCCCAGTCTATTTTCCTTAGCACTTATTAACTTCTACCATGTTACATAACACTAAACAACTTACTATCTTTTGTTTGCTCTCTGACTTGTCCTACTAGAATAAAACCTGTATCAAGGTAAGGGTTTTTTTTCACTGTTTTGCCTCAGAGTATTCCAGACATCTAACCCAGAATCAGATACATAGAAGGCATCAAAAAATATTTGTGGGAGGAACAAAGGCAGGCAATATCCACAATCCCATGTATCTAGATAAGGCTGACCTCAAGGATATAAGGCCAAGAAGAAATCGTGTTTTCATTTCTCATCCTCTCCCCTCCAATATTTAAAACAAATAAAATTATAACAGGTTAAGATAAATAATCACAAAATTACAGCAGAACTGCAATAGGCATGTTATGCCCTTTATTTTATACCCACTTTGTTTATGACCCACTGCCTCCAGACATCTCCATATTTAAACAAGAAGTGGGTTAAAACAAAATCATATACAAATTTTCTTCTGCATTTTCCTTTGCTTGAAGTATACCACCCCCTCAGTCCTTTATTAAGGGTCATCTGAGTCTTACGGTACTAGTAACATATTTAATCCCAGGTGAAGGCCAAAGTCCTTCAGTGAAAAAAACCTAGAAGTAAATGATCGGTTGGTAGGAAAAATATAAGAAAATAAGATAGTTTTTTAATCAATTTCACGTGCTTTTCATGTTTTTTATTTTTTTTTTATTTTATTTATTTTTTTTTTTTTTAAAGATTTTATTTATTTATTTGACACACAGAGAGAGATTACAAGTAGGCAGAGAGGCAGGCAGAGAGACAGGGAGAGGAGGAAGCAGGCTCCCTGCTGAGCAGAGAGCCCGATGCGGGCCTCGATCCCAGGACGCTGAGATCATGACCTGAGCCGAAAGCAGAGGCTTTAACCCACTGAGCCACCCAGGCGCCCTCATGTTTTTTATTTTTTAAGATTTTATTTATTTTAGAAAGAGTGAAACAATCACGGAGGGAGAGGGATCACAGAGGCAGAGGAAGAAGCAGACTCACCACTGAGTGGAGAGCCTGATGCGGGGTTGGATCCCAGGACCCTGAGATCATCACCGGAGCAGAAGGCAGACGCCCAACTGACCGAGCCACCCAGGTGCCCCTGTGCTTTCATATTTTAAGAGCAGCATGGACTGAAAGTGGAACCCTGTCAGATACTGTTACCCATTGTTCTAAGTCTAAGCAAAACAAATGCTCAACTCTCCCAGAGAAAGGACTGCCTATTGAATAAAATCAATATTTTTTTTTGTTTTTACAATAAGTGACCTTAGGTATTATTCACAGCTTTTGTTTCTGAATGAATGTGTTCTCAGTCAAACTATATTAACTAGAATTCTAATTTATTATCTAATTATTCTATGAATTCTAAATTATTAATATTGAGTTTTACCAGGCAAAATGAAAAATAGTTACCAAAATGGTAATAGAGAAGCATGGAGAAATTTGGAAATCTCTTCTGAATCATGTTTAAAAAATGTTGTATAGGGGCACCTGGGTGGCTCAGTCGATTAAGCCTCTGACTCTTCATTTCACCTCAGGTCATGATCTCAGGGTCTTGAGATCAAGCCTCGCATTAAGCTGCAAGCTCAGCAAGGGTGTCTGCTTATTCTCTCTCTCCTCCTCTCCTTCTGTCCCTGCCCTCTGTGCTCTCTCTCTCTCCCTCTCTAAAGAATAAAAAAACAGAAATAAATCTTTAAAAAAATTGTATAGGTTCTGTATAATTTTAAGATTACAGGTATTATATTTTATTTTAATACATATATGGTAACCATTAACCAATATATTGATTAACCATGTTCAAACCTTAAAAAGCAGAACTGGCGGGAAATTCGTTACATATATCATTGTATCTAGACACCAAAAGAACAACTTTAATTGTTTAATGTAATAATGGTCGTTCAAACATGAAATCAAGACTCATCTCTTAAATTATCTGGAATAGTGAAATGTTTTTCAATAACAATATAGATGCATTTAGTTTAGAAACATTTTCATGTTTATTATTCCCAGAAGACAGAATAAAACTAGTTTTTCTCAGAATAGCTAGGATGCTGATCATTCATCAGGTACCTTATCTTTTAACAGTTTTGAAAACAACTTATTTATTTAATGCATTACAAACCACAAAACTCAGGTACTTTCAGAAAAGCCGGTCTTTCTAAAGAATATCTCGACAAGGGCGCCTGGGTGGCTCAGTGGGTTAAAGCCTCTGCTTTCGGCTCAGGTCACGATCTCAGCGTCCTGGGATTGGGGCCCACATCGGGCTCTCTGCTCAGCGGGGAGCCTGCTTCCTCCTCTCCCTGTCTCTCTGCCTGCCTCTCTGCCTACTTGTAATTTCTCTCTCTGTGTCAAATAAATACATAAATCTTTGAAAAAAAAAAGAATATCTTGACAATATGCATGTTACCGCTCATGTTGAGAAAGAATTCTTTGCAAATATTTTAGCACATTTTCAAATAGCAATAGAAGTCTGCCTATTTGGATGAAAATACATTTTAGGGTATTTTTCAAATAAAATTATGGTAGTAACTGCCTGTTTGTGAAATGCATATTTTTTTTCAGTATTTGTTCTTTTCAAGCTAACAAAAAATTATTGAACACCTAAGGTATGCTAGGTACTGTGTTAAACTTGAGGGATAAAAATAAGAGGACACAGAAGACTTTCAGGAATTTTAGCATAAATCTAGAGTGGTAGGCATGTAGATATTTAGTTACAATGCTACCTGATATGTGCAGGAATAGAGGCCTGAGCTATGGAGTTGAAGAATGTCAGGGTGTATGAGAGGAAGACTGATTAACAGGTGCCAGGAGCCACTAGGGTCATGTTGTCTTGGTGCATTGATCACAGTCCTCTGTCAGGCAGATATGAAATTAGATCAGGTCATTAATCTGCAAGTGATTGCTAACTGATTACATGGTAACCATACTTTTGAGTTAGTATAATGCAGTATGGTGCGCTGGTTAAGGTACTGATATCTGTATCAGACAGACCAGGGTTTTAATTAATTGTGTTCTTAGACATGTAACTTAATCTTACCTTTCAGCTTCAACTCACACAGCTTTTAAGGGAAGATAACAGTATTATCGATGTTATAAGATTATTGTTATGACTAAATGAGATAATGCACACAGACTACTCTTAATGTTGTCTGACCTTCTGAGATAAAAAAAGTCAACTATTATCACAAAAAATAAGGTAAAATATGTATGCAATGTATTAATTTATTTGGGGATTTGTCTTGTTTTCTAATTATTCAAATGATTCCTTCTACTTTTTTGGAAAATTATCTTCCTCAGGACAAAAAAAGATGGAAACATAGGTAAGTAATCCAAAATGTTGGTGTGGCTATGGACTCAGAGCAAAAGGAAAGAAGGTATCCTTTACATATACTTGTGAAACATCACTTATAAAATAAAAAGTGCAATAAACAAATGCATAATGGTGAATTATAGTAAGATAGACACCTGTATAATTACTACCTGAGTGAAGAAACAGAACCCCCCCAACTCCTTCAGAAGCCCCCTTATATCATCTTTCTCAGTTGTGATGTCATCTCTCTCCATCCCCTCCCCACATGGTAATCATAATCCTGTTATTTATGAAACTACTTTCTTGCTTTTCCTAAGTTTTATTACCAAGGGACATATCCTTAACACTATATTTTAGTTCTGTTTTCAAACTTTGTGTAAATGCAAATATAAAATGAATAAACTTCTGTGTCTGGCTTCTTTCCTGTTACATTATGGGTGTGAAATCCATCCCTAATTTTCATGTATTCGTAGTTCGTTTTTTTTTTCATTGTTATATTATTGTATAAATACAACAAAACTTATTTATGCTTTCTACTAACAATGGCTATTTGGGCTATTTCCAGTCTTGGCTATTAAAAATAAAGCTATAAGTAATGTCCACAATAGCCAAACTACGGAAAGAACCTAGATGTCCATCAATAGCTAAATGGATAAAGAAGATGTGGTATATATATACAATGGAATACTATGCAGCCGTCAAAAGAAATGAAATCTTGCCATTTGCAACGATGTGGATGGAACTGGAGGATACAATGCTAAGCGAAATAAATCAGTCAGAGAAAGACAATTATCATATGATCCCTCTGATATGACGAATTTGAGGGGCAGGACAGGGCAGGATAGGGAGGGCAACAATGAAACAAGATGGGATGGGGAAGGAGACAAACCATAAGAGACTTTTAATCTCACGAAACAAACTGAGGGTTACTGGGAGGTGGGAGGGTAGGGATAGGGTGGCTCGGTTATGGACATTGGGGAGGGTTTGTGCTATGGTGAATGCTGTGAAAGGTGTAAGCCTGATGATTCACAGACCTCTACCCCTAGGGCAAATAATAATAATAATTAAAAAATAAATAAATAGGGCGCCTGGGTGGCTCAGTGGGTTAAAGCCTCTGCTTTCGGCTCAGGTCATGATCTCAGGGTCCTGGGATCGAGGCCCGCATCGGGCTCTCTGCTCAGCAGGGAGCCTGCTTCCCCCTCTCTCTCTGCCTGCCTCTCTGCCTCCTTGTGATCTCTCTCCCGCTGTGAAATAAATAAATAAAATCTTTTAAAAAAATAAATAAATAAAAAATAAATAAATAAATAAAAATAAAAATAAAGCTATAATAAACATTCTTGCAATACACATGTGGATACATTTCTATCANATAAATAAATAAAAAAAAATAAAAATAAAGCTATAATAAACATTCTTGCAATACACATGTGGATACATTTCTATCAGTATGTACTTAAGAGAAAAACTGTTGATTCACAAGAAAAATTTGTTTTACCTTAGCAGTATGCCAAACTTAACTCAAAATGGAGCCCGTTGTGTACAGGGTCTAATGCGATTTCTGGTGTTTTTTTAAGATTTCATGGAACATGGCTCTGTCCAGACAGAATCTTCTTGGTTACTAAGTCCTGGTCTATGCTTAAAAATGGACTTGCTTTGCCATACTATGTGGCATGAAAGTCTACAGTATGCATGGATTTCAAGTACTGGCAATATTTACTCTCCCCTGCAATAGTCCCTTTATCCAAATTTTGCTGTTCAGAATGCAATCAATACCCTTTTCCTGGGTATATCTACTTCTCTTTGGATTTAGAGGGAGAGAGAGACACATGTAAGGCAAGACAGCGGGAGCAGGCATGACTCTGTCTGGCTCAGAAAACTGCTGTTTTTAAGGGCAGTGGATGTTTAGTTTCCTTGGTTGTGTGGCCCTTGCAGTCCAACATTAAGGACCAATGATGGGCCAGGCTAGCCCAACTCTCCACTGTAATTTGGGTCGCCATCATGCTGGTTTCAGTTCTTAAGGCCAAGTGTCTGTGTTTCATCCGTGTGTTTCTTAATCTTTTCCAAAACTTCAAATAATGAAAACCCTTTTCATTAGTTTTTAGCAGCGGTGTTTGTTTTTGTGTTTCTGTATCCTTTTTTGGCAATCATTAATGGGCAATTGGGAAATGACCATCTAGATGTTGATAATCTGATGCCATGTTTTATTCAGAAATTCTAGATTTATGCTCCTCAATCAGAGAAAAATCCAAACAGCCTTGGTATGTAACTATAATTTATTTCAGAGTTAAAACCATTCCTTACAATAGCACTTGTTGTTGACCCTACACATTATAGAGGGAAAAAAAAGGTTTTAATATTTTTTTCATTTCAGACAAATGAGAAACAATTTTACCCAAAAAGTCACATATTTACAACAATAAAAACAATCCCTCTTCAAATAAACTAACAGAAAATACACCATGCACTGTGGTTCAGGAGAAATCCACACATGAGTAGAAATTTACTAAGTGCTGATGAATTAATAAAAATTCTGGCTTTTCTGTCATAGAAATTTTTTTATTTTAAAATGGTACTTACAGGAGAAGAACGTTTTAATTTTCTAAGTGTCCTCAGGGATGCAAAGTATATTAATACATATATATATATATATATATCTTTTAACACACCTAGCTTAACTAAAAATATATCAGAAACGTAATTACTATGCAAATTTTCCTATGCAAATCTTTAATCATGAGTTTTAGGAATCCCAAAAAATCACACTTCAGTGCTATACAGGCGTGGCCTTCACTGCAGAGAAGACCCTGGCCAGGCTTTTTGCTTCCTTAACAGAAACTCAACTCTACCTCTCGTCCACATCATCTTTAGAAATCTTATCAGATGGTAGACTGTATTCTAGCTCCTATTACGCCCAGTAGAGAAAAATAAGAAAAAAATAACTAACAAAGTAATATCTAAAGAAATAATAATACTAACATAAGCTAAGCAGAAACCAAGCACTCTTTCACATACTTTGCATATATTCACACATTTCATGCTCACAACAACTGAGAGGTAAGTGCCTTTTTTCCCCCCATTTCACAGATGCTGAAATTGAGGCAGACTTTAAAATAGACAGAAAGGTCTTATGTTAGCCAAAGAGCAAGTTATTCCATCTGGGATTTCCATAGCAATTCCTTTCATCTTCCTTTTACTTGACACCAAGTGGGTGTGCAAGCTGTGTCATTCTGAGCAGTTCCCAGATTAAGGAATGAGGCTTTGGAGAAGCAGGGCAGAGCCTCTTCTCTCTCAGTGCTTATGCTTCTTGGGTATACAGGGAATGAAGCAAACCACTGCCCCTTACCCTGGCCTAGAGGCAGGTGCAAGATTCTGCAGGCTCACCTGCTCACGGGATATGTAACAGGTGGGACAAAGCTGTTTGCTCCAAGTGGTACCTTCCAAATGGCATATCTATATCTATATCTAATCATAGAAACAAAGCAATATCCAAGCATATTCCAGACATTTCAGACCTTACTCCAATCTCGACCTAGATCTGCTTCCTGAGTTTCACTCTCCCAGGAAGACTAGTAGGGGAAGAAACACACTTGGTTCTGCTCTTCCTCTTGCTTGGTCACTTCATAGCAGCCAAAGTTTCATGGCTTGTTTTTAAATCATATTAAGTTTTTTTTTTTTCAGTTTCAAAGATGACCACGTTGCCAAGTGAAAGAAGCCAGTTCTAAGAACTCTATGTACTGTACAATACTGTATAAGCCAGCCTGGGAAGTCTACATACTGTACATACTGTACAATAGTGTATGACATTCTGGAAAAGGCAAGACTATGGAGACAGTAAAAACATCAGTGGTTGCGGAGGATAGGAGAGAGGGAGGGTTGAAGAGGCAGAGCACAGAGGATTTTCAGGGCAGTGAAACTACTCTATATGATACTGTAATGATGGACACATGTTATTATACACTTGTTCTAATGCATAGACAGTACAATGCCAAGTCTGAACCCTAATGGGTTTTGGGTGATTATGACATGTTAATGCAGCTTCAGCAACTGTAATAAATGTCCCACTCTGGTGGGGGATGGCTGTGCATGACTGGGAGCGGGATATACGGGAAATCTTGTCTTTCTGCTCAACTTTTCTGTGAACCTAAAACTGCTCTAAAAAATAAAAGTATTTTTAATAAAGTATTTTTAAAAGTTTTTTTTAAGACTAAGTTATGTCATATACCTTACCAGCTACCCTGTATCTCTTATTGTCACGTTCCTAGCAATACTAGTTAAATACATATGTTGAAGAGCAGTGAGAGGTCTTGAAGTCAAAGTCCGTTCTTATAATAAAGCCAAGGGCTCTATTTCTTTCCATTTAGCACTGTGATCCTTTTTCTCTAATAAAACAACGTATCCGTATTTATTTGTATAAAGTATTTATTACATATCTACTATGTGCGAGGAACTCTTGTAGCTCTGAGAATATAGTAATAAACAAGGCAAAGTGAGATTGTACCCTTAAGGTCCAGATATGGTAAAAAAAAAAAAAACCAACTGAATACAAGATGTAATTCTGATGATTACAAGTAAGATGCAAAAATAAATTTGGTGCTTTGGGGAAACATCAATAAAGGTCATTTTAGATTATTAAAAGGAGAAGCAAGCTGCTTCCTTTTAGTGGATAAAAGTAAAAATTGGATTTGCAGTTAGAGCATTCAAGTTACAGATAGAGTCAAATTTCTTTTCCTAAAAATATCAACAGTTCACATAGTTGTTGTGAAGTTAAAATTAAGTATGGCAATGTGCACAAGAGAGATGTTTCTTGTCCATTTTAACATCCAATCATTGAGGCGCACCTGGGTGGCTCAGTCATTAAGTGTCTGCCTTCAACTCAGGTCATGATCCCAGGGTCCTGAGATGGAGCCCTGTGTTGGGTTCTCCACTCAGCAGGGAGCCTGCTTCTCTTTCTGCCTGCAGCTCTGCCTGTTTGTGCTCTCTCTCTCTCTGTTAAATAAATAAATAAAATCTTTTAAAAAATTAATATCCTTTAAAAAATCCTATCATTGAATGTATACATAGGGTACTCTAAATGTATGTTTAATGACATGATGCATAAATGACAGGAGTAAAATTTATGTAAAATATTACAGAAATGCTTCTTATTACTCTTATTATGTGATGTTATTAAGTAGGAATATAGAAGAGAGAGAGGAAATTCTAAAGAGGATGCTCTCTGTGTACAAAAAAGAGGATTTTTTTTTTTAGAAAACATAGCTTCTTAAAGTAAAGACAGTCATGAGATTACATCATTGTAATTTTTGTTAGACTAAATACTTGGAATTGTGCCAACAGAGCATCTTGTTGACTTAATTTTTATTGAATTAATTCAATTAATGTTTACAAGTTGGGCAAAAATTATTTACTCAAAACTTCAAATCTGTTTCTGTCAGTCAGACAGAGCATCTTGTTGGTTATATTTGCCTAGCCTGCTGGCAAGCACCTGCTAGTGTATTTGAGTTAGATAAAGAAGTATCAGTTTGCTTCATTAATGGTACACCAAATATTCACTAATGAGGTTGCATTTTAATGTATCAGAATACCATATCTTATGGTATTAGTTATCTATTGTTGCATAAGAAACGTACCACAAGTTTAGGAGCTTAAAACAATGCAGATATATCACCTTCCATTTCCATAAGTCAGGAGTTCAGGTGTAGCTTAGCTGGGTCTTTTGCTTAGGCTGCACAAAGCTGCGACCAAGGAGTCAGCGGAGCTTTTCTCTTATCTTAAGGCCCTGACTAGGGAGAATCCACTTCCAACACAACTCAAATTCCTGGCAAAATTCATTTCCTTGTGGCCAGCGAATGAGTATCTGACTTCCTGCATGCTGTTAGCTAGAGGCCAACTGCAGCCCCTAGAAGCTTCCTACAGTTCCTTGACATGTGGGCTTCCCCAACATGGCTGAGACTTAAACCAAGAAGAGTTTCCAGAGTGAGCCTGACAGGAAGACAGTTTTATATAATGCAACATAGTCAAAGAAGTGATATCTCATCCCCTTGGCTTTCTTCTGGTGTTTGGAAGTAAGTCATAGGGAAGAGGATTATGCAAGAGTATGAATCCTTGGAAGGAGAGATCATTTAGGCCATCCTAGAGACTGTCCGTCAAAGTAAGATTTATAAATTAGATCAAAATAAAAGGACTTATTTAAGGGGTGCCTGGTGGCTCAGTCGTTAAGCATCTGCCTTCAGTTCGGGTCACGATCCCAGGGTCCTGGGATCCAGCCTGGCATCAGGCTCCCTGCTCAGCAAGAAGCCTGCTTCTCCCACTCTCACACCCCCCTGCCTGTGTTCCCTCTCTTGCTGTGTCTTTCTCTGTCAAATAAATAAATATCTTTTAAAAAAGGAACTTATTTAAAAGATTAAAAGTTGACTTTAAAAAGAAATCATGAAATACTATAGTACAGAAAGAAGGCTACCGTCTCATTTGCCAAACTCCTCCATACGATAACTAGGGGATAACCTATCAGTTTGGAAACAGCCACAACAGTGGATATAAAAAAGGAAGAAAACAAAAGAAAATCTGGGTTTACTCATAGTTCTATTCCCTACTTTCGTGGTTATAGACAACTGGCGTTTTCTCTCTCAATTCCTACCATCAATCAAAGCGTGGGTGCTATAACAAATAAAGAGCCTTTGTAGCTCTGACACTCCACAATGCTTTTCCTTTCCCCAAATATTTCTCCAAGGAGTTGTTTTCTAAGGCCTCTAAGGGTTTTTCAACTAACTCTGGCTAGGGACTTTTTTTCTATACAGAATGATATATAAATATCACGCAGTTGAATTCACTCCTTAAAGTGTTTCAAAGGTCTTTTCAGAAAAAATTATAAATGACAGTTGAGATCTGTTTTATCTCAACTGAGTAGGCACCTTTGACATCATGAAGGAGAAAACAGGAAACAGGGCTTCTTCTATTCCAAAATGAAAAGCAGTCTGATCTAGCTCAATGTTATCAAATTTCATAAGTTGACTGGAATACAAAACACATACTTTGGGATGCAGCACTTTCTGACCACTGAAATAAAGTGTAAAGGGGAAAATGCAGAGATGTAAAGTACTCCTAGTAAAAATCTAGCTTCAATTTCAGAAGTAGGGCATAGAAATAGAAAATCAGAGTTGTGATTTCAGTAATATGGCAAACACCATAATTTCAAAACCCTGATGTCATACAATACTTAGAAATGATAGATAAAATAAAACATACATCTACTGAAATTCCAGAGGAATTAGCAGGAAAGTATGTATAACTCTAGTTTCCAGGTAGAAAAAGAAATATGTAGAAAACTATAATACATGCTGGCAAGTTAATAGTGTGGCTGCTCTGGGTGAAGATGTGGAAATCAATTTAAAAAATAACAAAAATAATGGAAACAAACACTGATAAATTTAAAAATAAAACTTCTAAATAATTAATAAGCTAAAGAAAATTCAGCAAAGCTAAGAAAGAAAGAGAAGATACAGTTTCTTTAGTAAATAATGCTGATTCAGATAAATTAGCTATCTGTGTAAAAAAGTTTTTTATACTTTATACTATATTCAAACATCAATTCTAGTTCAGAAATAAGCCCATAAAGTTATGGTCAATTGACGTTCAACAAGTACCAAAGCAATTCAATGGGGAAAATGGTCTTTCAACAAATGGTGCTTAGGACAACTGTATATCCATCTGCAAAAGAGGTTGGATTCCTATTTTAAATCATACACAAAAATTAGCTCAAAATGGACCACAGACCTTAATGTGATGAGAAAAGTATACAATTATTAGACTAAACCATATGAAAAAATATGTGGGGACTTGAGTTAGGTAATAATTTCTTAAGTACAACACCAACATAAATAGGAGTACATAAAAATTAAACACATTTGTGCTCCAAAAAAATATGCCATTCAGAAAGTGAAAAGGTGTGTGTGTGTGGGGGGGGGTGCCTGGGTGGCTCAGTCGGTTGTGCAGCCTGCTTTGGATTTGCGCTCAGGTCTCGGTCTCAGGATCATGAGATGGAGCCCTGTGTGGGGTTCTACTTCCCTTCCTTTCTCTATCCCCCCGCCCCTCCCCCGTTCAGGCACTGTGCTCTCTCTCTCTCTCTTGCTCCCTCTCTTTCCCTCGCAAATAAAGAAATAAATCTTAAAAAAAAAAAAAAAGAAAGTGAAAAGGCAAACCACAGAATGGGAATAATATTCTTGAAAATAAGTCTAATGAGGGACTTATATTCACAATATATAAATAACAATAAAAACACAAATAGCCCAGCTAAAAATGGATAAAGGATCTGGATATAGATTTCTCCAAGAAGATATACAAAAGGCCAACAGAGATATTCCCTAATGAAAATATGAGGGAAATGCAAATCAAAACCATAGTGAAACACCCCTTCCCACCTATTATGATGGTAATAATCAAAACGACAAACATTAAAGCAGAAATGGGGGAACCCCTGTCCATCACTGGTGGGGATGTAAAATAGTGAACAAGCTTTGGAAAACAGTTCAGCAATTGCTTATAATACAAAACATAGAGTTACCAAATCACCAATTTTATTTCCAGGTATATACCCAGAAGAATACATCCACACAAAAACTTGTACATAAATATTAATAGCAGCATTACTCATAATAGTAAAAAAAGAAACAGGAATGCAATGTCTATGTGATAAACATATAAATAAAATGTGATAATGTGTAATATCCATATAATGGAATATTACTTGGCATTACAAATGAATTAAATATTGACACATGCTACAACATAGATGAACCTTGATAATATGCAAAGTAAAGGAAGCTTGTCACAAAAGACCATATATTCCATTTATATGAAATTCTATAACTGACAAATAAATACAGAATATAGATTAATCATTTCCTAGGGTTGGAGGGGTGAGTGGAATGGAAAGTAAATGCTAATGGATATAGGGGTTTTTTTGGGTATAGGTTTTCTTTAAAAAAAATATTTTAAAATAGATATTACAGTGATGGTTGCACAAGTCTACAAGTATACTAGAATCATTGAATTGTACACTTCAAATGGTCAATGAATGTATGGTATGTGAATTTTATTTCAATAAAGCTCAAAATCAATTACAAATGGATTATTGATTTTAAAATGCACAAGAATACATATACCTTCTAAAAGCTAACAAAAGAACTTACAATAGGTGAATATTTCTTAAACAGGACTCAAAAAAATAAAGGATGCATAAATTTGCCTACACTATATGTTAAAGTGTTTGTTCATCACAGCAAGACTGGTATTTTGAAAATGCCCATCATCTTACATTCATTACAAAGCTGGCCTCATTTATTTATTTATTTATTTATTTATTTATTTATTTATTTTTTTTANAAATGGATTATTGATTTTAAAATGCACAAGAATACATATACCTTCTAAAAGCTAACAAAAGAACTTACAATAGGTGAATATTTCTTAAACAGGACTCAAAAAAATAAAGGATGCATAAATTTGCCTACACTATATGTTAAAGTGTTTGTTCATCACAGCAAGACTGGTATTTTGAAAATGCCCATCATCTTACATTCATTACAAAGCTGGCCTCATTTAACTGAAGGTCTCAACATGGTTTTGTGTACATGTATGCACTTAACAAGCTAATCTCTATATTATATGGAAGATCAAAGTGTCTTTGATAGGAAAATCTTAAAAAAGAATTAGGCAACTGGGCATGTCCTTTAAAATGCTAATATTTGTTATAACTCTATAGTAATTAAGGCAGCAGGGTATTCATGCTGGACTAGACAATATAAGAAACAAAACAGAGATTCCAGAAAAAGACCTACATATAGAGAACTGAGACGAAATTACAAATATGTGTACTTTTCCTGGATAGGTAGATGAGTCATTTAGTAGCACTAAAGAAGTCTTTTTCTTGGAATAATACCACATGAAAAAAAGAAAAAAAAACACACAAAAAAGTATAAAGACAAATGTGAAAGGCAAAATTTTAAAACTTTCATAATAAACTATAGACTTTTTTGATGATTTTAGTAGACAAATAGTTTTGTTTATGTGTTTGTTTTTGAATGAAAAAAGCCTCTAGACCCATAATAAAGCTATAACTAGTAAGCCTACTTTCAAATAAAACCTTTGTACATTAAAAAGTCATAAAGAATGTGATAAGGTAAATTTTCATTAGAAGATATTTTTAATGACTACAACCAATAAAGGAAGAGTATCCAGGATATATAAATAACTCCTTTAATCAGTAAGGAAAGACAAACAATTTAACAGAAAAACAGTGATGCTATTAATAGGCAGTTAACAAAAGAAGAAACATTATTGCATTATCTGGAACAGACAAAGATTGGAAACAGAATTTCTCATCAACCAGGAAGTGAATAAACAAGCTTTGGTGATACATTAATGCCATTCCTTGTGTAGTCACAGGATGGGATATGATGTATCCACTCAAATAGCTCTGAAAGAGGAGCTGCTGAACTTTCATAAAAGCAGTGTAAAATCTATTATATATTTCTTCAGAGTTTAAAAACCTGAAAAACAATACTCAATATTGTCCAAAGAGAGAGAGAGAGAGAGAGAGAGAGAGAGAGAGAGAGAGAGAGAGAAATAGATATCATAGGTGGTAAAAGCACATAAATATTCATAAGAAAGCTAATCACCCAAATCATAAGAGTGGTTACACTGAGACACATTGAGGAAAAGGATCAGGGAGTATTATACGGAAGTCTTCAATTTTGTCTGTAATAATTACTTGGACACAGATATGGCAAATAATTCAGATCCAGTAAAGCTTAGTGTTGAACATACCTTGTTAGCTAAATATGGTCTAATAATACAGTTTTCAATATGCCTGAAATATTCTTAATGATAATAATTCAAAAGATCAGCATTGCTGCTGACCTTTGTAATCAACAATTTGGGATTATATATTTGTTTAGCAGTTAAAATATTATTTGTAACTTAAGCCTCAGTTTCCTCACCTGTGTAATGGGAACAATAACAATCTTGCATGGCTATTTCAAGAATTAAATGCATGAAACACTCCATGATGCTTAAAAATGGCACATACTATAGTTATTATAATCAAAGACCTTTAAACAACAAAACTTCAATTTTAATCATGGTCGCTAAATTGCATTCCCCCTTTAGTCAACTAAACTTGTGCCTACATTATCATTTTTTAAAAAAACGAAATATGGTAAAATAAGCTTATCAGAGTTATTAAACTGAAAGTATTTGATAAGGGCGCCTGGGTGGCTCAGTGGGTTAAAGCCGCTGCCTTCAGCTCGGGTCATGATCCCAGGGTCCTGGGATCGAGGCCCGCATCGGGCTCTCTGCTCAGCAGGGTGCCTGCTTCCTTCTCTCTCCTCTCTCTCTGCCTGCCTCTCTGCCTACTTGTAATCTCTCTGTGTCAAATGAATAAATAAAATCTTAAAAAAAAAAAAGAAAGTATTTGATAATTGGTGGTTCAGAAGGAATTCCATGAGGTCTGTTAAAAAGAAAACCATAGGCCCAAGATGGCATCACTTAGGTTAAGGTCCCAAGTCAGTAAATGAAGACTTATTATCTAACTTAACTGCTATTTAACCCAACCCCCACCCCCGCCCCAGGAATTAACCTTTAACCAGTCAACATGGGAATTTCCTGGTCAGTACTAGGCAATTTACTGATAGACCCCTTTCATTCTCCTTAGGAGGGTGACCTTGACTAAAACAATGGATTCTTTGCTAAAAATTTCCTTTTTTTCTGTTCTTTCTTTACCTTTAAAAACCTTTCTTTTCTGTAGCCCTCTGTAGCTGTCCTCTCCTTGCTAGAGCAGTTCATAAACAGATTAATAAAGCCAATTTAAGAATGTACTTGGTTGAAATTTTGTTATATAACAGGTCTCAGGGGCATCATTAGGAACAAATGATCATCTCAGAGCTCATACACTGAAGAGATGCGAGCACTGTCAAGTTCCTGTCAGCCACCTATGACAACTTAACACGTAAACTCTGCTTAAATCCAGCCTGAAGTTATTCTGCACTTCTGGCAGTGATCATTTGGAAATTTAAAAAAACACTTAAGAATTTACTGAAAGCTTGAGAATGAAGATTTTTAGACTAAAAGATCAAATTTGAAATGCAAAATAAAATCAAATACCGTTTTATTTTAATGGAGTTTGAGGAAATTAAATTTTTAGAGAGTTTGAAAAAAAGTCAGTAACATCAATGCATTTCTTGCTATCATGAATTCCATATTCTTCCTTCCACAGCTCTTTTAAGTTTTTTAAAAATTTATTATTATTTTTTTAGTAACCTCAACAACCAGAGTGATGCTCAAACTCACAACCCTGAGAGATTGAGAGCAGCATACTCTTCCGACTGAACAAGTCAGGAGCCCTAGAGCTCTCAGAACAAAACAAAACAAAACAAGGGTGTTCATAATAAAGGGTAACTTGAAGATTTCCAACATGTGTTTAGGAAAGTGATTTAAACGATTGCTAATCTCACAAACCAGGTGGAAATATTTTTTTAAAATACTGAACTATTTCTAGTTACTGGGATCAATCCTTCCTATGAAAACAAACAAACATTATGCAAAGCAGAACCTTAAAATGTATCAAAAAATTCACAAGATAGCGAAAAATTGCTAGGTCAAGTCAGAACAGAGTAGAAATTAGAAACGGAGGGGTAAGCTGCATACCTGAGCACATAGGTCACTTCTACCCTCAAGGACATTTGCAGACCCTGCAAATGTAGGCTTTTGTATTAGCACTTTTCTGTGTGTGGTTGCCAGCTGTACAAAGGTCAATAAACCAATCAGCCTAGTTTCTCCAAGGTATTTTTTAGGACATGTCAGTAGTAAATGTGAGGTGGAAAAGCCCAAAATGGCCGCCTCATTGAGATGGGGGTCTCCCAAGGATGACTCCTCTACCAAGTCCTCTACTTGGCACTCCCGCATACACAAAGACCTGCCACATGGCCCCAAGTCAATCAGCAGTGAGATCCCAAGAAAAAATTCCTAGTTTGCCTATAAATGCCCTCCCCAATCACAACCGGGTGCTCAGATTTTGTGAAACGATTCTGCTGGGCCCGCCGGTGTTAATAAAGCTGTGTTCTCCCAGCTCTCCGTGTGCCGGTTGAGTTTCTCGGTTGCCTCCGAACTTCCGCAACAAATGTACCTAAAATATTAAGATATTCCCTCCTTTTGGCTCTGGATTCATAACAGATGAAAGGTGTAACAGATGCCTAAAAAGAATGGGAAGCTCGACACAGAAAAGTCCAATTTTAACAGGGCAGGTTGAATTTAATTGCAGTTTTGCAAATGCAAAATAAAAATGTCAAGTCAAAATATAGAACAGATAATTCCCTCCAGTTCCATCCATGTTGTTGCGAATGGCAAGATTTCGTTTCTTTTGATAGCTGCATAATATTCCATTGTATATATATACCACATCTTCTTTATCCATTCATCTGTTGATGGACATCTAGGTTCTTTCCATAGTTTGGCTATTGTGGACATTGCTGCTATAAACATTCGGGTGCACGTGCCCCTGAGGAACACTACCTTTGTGTCTTTAGGATAAATACCCAGTAGTGCGATTGCTGGGTCGTAGGGTAGCTCCATTTTCAACTTTTTGAGGAATCTNGTAAAAAATATCTCTGAACCAGTGGAGTGGCCCAGAACATTATCCTGATCAAAGGCTACTGTTTCACTTGAATATTTAACTTGAAATGGCAGACTTACTGATCAGAGTATCAAATCTTTTTTGGCACTGAATAAATGGTTAGTATCATCATTAGTGTTCTTGACCATACGTGGAAATTAGGAAAACTCATATAATGTTCCAAAGGAAACTATTCTCTTATTCAATGTTTAACATGAATTACATTCGCTGAGAAGGCGGAAGATAAAATCTCCCATAACCTTCACACCAAGGTGGATTTGATCTGATGAGAAGTGTATTGGCTCCTAAGAAGAGATGAGACTTGTTTTCCTTACATTTGCAGAAAATTATTTTTCATGACCCAGCAGTCCATTGTTTCTCTTTTCTTCTCCTGTAAACCTCTATCGATAAGACAAGAATCTTTGGAGACGGAGCAAGCAGAAAACAGATTATCAAACAACTAATTTTGCTAACATCATAAAGCAGATGACCTTTTCACATTGGCTACAAATAATCTACTGAGCAAAAATAAATCAGGTCATGTTGGAAACTTTGGAAAGTTGGCATTGAGATTATATCATAGAATATTAATGCCTATTTTTCCATGAGCTTAGTTCTTTCCAGTTTCAGAGTTACTCTTGCTGGATATTTGTAAAGAGATAGAAAGATGAACTCTGCGGTCCCCATGAGTTTCATTTAAGATTACGGTCCTGGCTATTTGTACTTGTACAGGCTTCTCCAGTGTTGGTAGGTTAGTTTCCTAAGCTCTAGAAGGGCAGGTCAAGATAAAACCAATGTTTTTTAATCCTTCTTTAGTAATAGGCAGCATCCCGAGAAAAATCTACACAGTTACATATTTGTACAACCATGAATATAATTTCAGAGAGTTCACAGATGCCCTGGGCTCATGTGTGAGTCTCCTTAGAACTCTCTAGACACCAGCCAAGGAACAGGATCAGGTGATCTCAATCAACATCCTCCCAGGTCTAGGGACACCTGCCTCTATCCACTAAGCTCCCTTGCCAGGCCTTGTCAGAAAAAAAGTTGAATCTTTTAAAGCAAAGCCTCCACACGCATTGAAGACCCTATAGCTAAACTAACAGGGCAGTCATTTGAATTTATTTTAAAAAAGGACATTAGGGAAGGTATACAACATTTCCTTTCCCCCTACCAATCTTTCCTTTTCAGAGACTAGGAAAAACTAACACACAATAATGGCCCATGTTTGAAACTGAGGTCAGTGAAGACATTCATATTTCTTTAATTCTACAAAGACGGCATGATTTATAGGTGGAGCACCAGAGATGAAGACCCAGTTCTGCTTCTTATCTCATGTCACTGTGCTCAAAAACTTAATTAAGGATGCAGCATTTGTATTTATGAAATGGCAATAATAGGACCTATTTATTTCTCTGAAAACTGTGAAGATGGTGAGGCTGAAGTGTGTACAATAACTAGCAAGAATACCAGACTTCCTAGGTTCTTGATGAATGATGACTGTCAGCTGAGAAGTGATTAGATAAGATACAATATGGCATTGTTTCGCAATCTTTAATCGTATATCGCTATTTTTGGCCATAGTCACAGACCACTTATTTAATATGTTTTCTTTAGCTTGCATTCTTTCTTAAAAAAAAAAAAAGCCTTTCCCGAAATAATATTAACCTAAAAAATAACAAGCTTAGTGCGCTGGTCATTTTTTTTCAAACACACATTAAAATAAAGTCATATCTATTAAAAATGCTTAAGTCACTGTGGTTCGGTTTAAAAATTATTTTGAAAAACATGCTTTGGCGAACATGTGATTGTAACAAGCCGCTAATGCTTTGCTTAAATTAGACTTAATCTGGGTTTATTATTTTCATTGGAAAAAAGCGAGACTTGAGATGATGTGTTTGAAGTTTTGAGGGTGGAAAGGGAAGAAGGAAATGCCCCGAGGAGGCTAAGGGGCAGTGCCTTTTGCATCTGACACTCAGTGAGGGATTTCTAGTCCCTGAGGGCTGAGAGCACGGAGTAGGACGACAGAGAGCCAGGACAGACACCAATGAATTATAAAGTCTGACTTTAAAAACTGATCTCAAGTCCAGAGCTGGGCTAACTTGTATCCTTCCTACCGCATAAAAGCTTCATCTCTATTCAACAGCTGCAGTATTCTGAAACTGGCAAAAAGTAATAGATAGTGCATCACTTAAAAAATAGAAATAAGAACATAAGGTAAGAATGGTCAAGACGTTAGTTTGGACGGCAGAAAAATTGGCTGTATGCTGCTGATTTACTGATGCAAATTTTTCATAACACACCCCTGTTTAGAAGCTAAACACAGGATTGTAATTCTTTGAAGGATTTGTAAAGCCATTAAATCACAGCTTATCTTTTATCCAATATTGCCCCTGGAACTGCCCACAGCAGTCTTTTTCCAACATGCTCCTATATAGACAATAAACAAATATGTCAATAAACAATGATGAAAACAAATGACATCTCATGAGAGTAAGATTATTTAAACTCAAGAGGTGCAACTTTCACAAACCTAAAAAGACCACGCACACACATGCACGCACACACATATCTACCGTATTTAGCAACTACTTTGAGCTACATACTATAGAGTCACAGAGGCATCTATCATTCAGCAAATCTCTTTTTAGCTCCAACTCAATCCCGGACACTTGTTCAAGTGACTGGATAAAGAGGTGAACAGCAATCAGAAGAGTGAAATGAGTATGAAAGTGAAGTCCTATATATTCCAGTTTGAACAAAAGAAGTTTATTAATCACCTATAATGTGATGCAAATTGGGCCTTTTTCTTTACCTTAGCTATTTCTTTCCATCACACAAAGGCAGACAGATCTGGATTTGAATTTTGACTCTGCCTCTTAACTATGTGGACTTGGATTTTACTAACTTTTGTGTTCACTGATTTCCTCATTCATAAAGTAGGAAAAAAATATTCCCTACATTGGAGAATTAGGTGCTCTCTAACAAGTATGAATTTAGTATTCTGTGCTGGTAATTATTTTAGGCATGTGTGAAAGACAGTGAATAAGACAGACACACCCTGCAGTCCAACCATGTGGATCATTTAGTGGGTTTATGGGGGAGTGGTTAGTGGGCAGTTAACGCAGTGAACTGACTGCAGTAATTACTAAATGATGAAAGTCCAAATGGGCATCAGGATGAGAAATGCATGTGCATAAAAACAAATAGTTTCATAAAACAAGTGGCAGGTAGTAAATGACCAAGTGGCTATCTGGCAAAATGACAAGCATTTCCACTTATGCTTTTAGGAAGATATAACCAAGTGGTGCTGCAGAAGTTCAATGCAGGAAGTTATCATGCCAGTTGGGGCTAAACAAAGGTAGCCTTATTGAACAGATGGCTTCTCCTAATCAGGTAACATATTACAAGTAAAGTGACTCTTAGGCATGCAGAAAGAAAAAGTTAAAAAAAAAAGCTAATTAAACTATGTAAATGAAGAGAAAAAAAATCTAGATCATATGGTGTCATAACCATTTAGGCAAAAGCATCTATGAGCACTCACACTAGAAGCAACATAGAAGAGTTGAGGTAGAGTTGGGAGGTATATACAACCCAGTTCCCTAACTCGTTAATGAGCCACGCAGTTCCCTAACTCGTTAATGAGCCACTTACCCTCATTCTAATGCCTCAAGGAGAACCCAATTTTATCAAACTCCATTTTAATTCTAGATATCCAACCTACTCCTATGCCATGGCCCATAATCAACATATATTTGTTCATCCACACTGGAATGAGAAATAGCAAACAGAGGGGCTCTTGTTCTTTAAATGACTGATTTAAAGGTGACATTGTTTGGCTTTAGAATTTACAAACAATAGTTTAAAAAGATATTAATCTGTACTTAGGAAAAAATTAAATATCCTTAGCATAACTTACCACTAGTAGATAATGTATAAGTAGTTAAATACTTTGGCTTTGCATTTTTATATTTTTGCTTATTTTTAAGAAAACTTCATAAAATTATAAATTTTAGAGCAGAGCTGCTCTATGTCTAGTGCCTTTGGTAGAAGGGGAAAGTGGAAATGGAGGTGGGAGCTGCATATGAAGGGTAGGTTAAGATTCACCTGCTTTCCACCCAGGTGTGGAGAGGATACAGATGAATTGCATCAAAAAGCAGAACTTCTGGTTTCCATAGCCAAAAGAAAAGGTGAAGGAAGAACAAGGACAGTTATGTGTCCTTATTGTCTGGAACTTCTCAGGGACTGGTAATGAAGCCCTGTGATTCTCTGCCTCTGCTTTCTGAATTACCCATTTTAACATTGAGATCTTTCCTTTTTCAGAGCCAGCTCACAGGAGTCAATTTTGAAGTCTTTGGGAATTTTGAGTACTAGCACACTAGTGTCTTAAATAGATCAAGGTGGGAATAAACATATGCTTTTTTTTTTTTGAGCCCTTTTACCACCATTGCTTATTTATCTTAATGCATGAAGACACAGAACACGCCTTTTTTGTTTACAACTGTTTATGTGGTGCTTAGTCTAGTTGCCCTATGACCAGTGTATACAAGCGAGATAAATCAGACAGGAGAGTTAGCAAATACCTGGAATAATTCATTTCAAAATCTATGTATGACCCTTAAAATCATAACTACTCAGCCTTGCAAAAATCTCTTCTTAGCACATTTTATAGATATATGACTTTCAGTATAAGAAGAGTTAAGAACTCTTAAGTGGGTAGAGTCTCTATTCTACTATTTCCATAATTCCTTTATAATAAGGAGGAAATGCACAGCAATAAGTTATATATATAAGGGAAGGCAGAGTAAAACATGACTTTTATAACAGTTTCTGGGAACTCAGTGCACTTCAAGCCAGGACATCTCCCAGCTGGGGACAGAGCTGCTCACAGCACACTAGTTTAAACAGGATAAATAATCTGCTTTCTGAGCAGAATTTTGGTGAGCTATAGTTTTGAAGTTGCTTTTCAGCTTCCAGCTATTCAAAACCACCTTGGTGTAGGAATAAAGAATGCAAAGGGGTTCAGGTTAAAAGATTATTGTGATTCATTTTTTGGAGACCCAGAAGCCCGACAACTGTACATCACCAAAGATTCCTTGAAAATCAGGCTGGGGTCTGCAGGGCAGTGGCAGCCACATTGGGAATGGTGAACGAGGAACACGCAGCATTAGAGGTGATTCTTAATGACAGTGTTCATAGTAACAAATGTTAGTCAAGGCAACTGTTTCCACTTAAAGCCTCCCCTCTTGTCTGCCTATTCTGACCCAGTACCACTTTAAGACCCTGTCAAACAAAGATGACAGATTTCAAGGTCCAGGTTCCACAAGAGTAGTAGTTTCTCTAATCTCTGCCCTGCCCCAGGATCTCTTTCTTTTTACAGATGGCTGCCTTAAATCCATTAACAAAAAACGCTTTAGTCCAATGTCAAAAACGCCAGTCATATCTGCTAAACTCTAAGATTCATGTCAGGATAAAGAAATTCCTTGAAGGCAGTCTCCTGTGTTTCTCCTTGTTACCTAAAGGAAGAACTGCTTACCTAAGAAGGACTAAAATGAGAATTCACATGTATAAACACATAAACATTTTGAAATGTTTGGCATTTGAAATGTTCTGTCAAGCACTTGAAGTTTTTGAAAATATTGCTTTCCAAGGCAGAGGCACTGTAAAGGAAAGCATAAACACAGTTACAGATAATGGCAAGTCCAGAGACTTCAATTTAGGAATCCTAAAAGCATTCTCTTTTAACCATTCAATCCTCCTCCCCTTTTTTAAAAATAAATTTCCTAAGAAGTATTGGATTTATCGATGTACACATTTTTTTTTAAAGATTTTATTTATTCATTTGACACAGAGAGAGAGATTACAAGTAGGCAGAGAGGCAGGCAGAGAGAGAGGAGAGAGGAGGAAGCAGGCTCCCTGCTGAGCAGAGAGCCCGATGCGGGCCTCGATCCCAGGACCCTGNCCACCCAGGCGCCCACACATTTTTAATTTAAAGACAATATTAAGGGCGCCTGGGTGGCTCAGTGGGTTAAAGCCTCTGCCTTCAGCTCAGGTCATGATCTCAGGGTCCTGGGATCGAGGCCCGCATAGGGCTCCCTGCTCAGCGAGGAGCCTGCTTCCTTCTCTCTCTCTGCCTATCTCTCAGCCTACTTGTGATCTCTCTCTCTCTGTCAAATAAATAAAATCTTAAAAAAATAAAGACAATATTAAATATATTTTAGACAATATAACACACAAATGGAACCCAATTAAATGTGTACATGAATTTTCCTTGCATACAGCTATGAAAACATCTGAAGTCAGATAATTTCTGAGTAGGATGTTTTCTTAGACACATCTATAAAACAGCTGTATTCAACTCGCTTCCTAGTAAGAAAATGAAAGATAAAAGAGCAGATTTGTAAGTATTCTTACAATCAATCCCAAGTGATGAGCATATAATCCCCAGAAGCTCCCACGATCCAAGAGGCACTTAGCAGGAGGAGAGAACTGAACACATTTTAACCTTTTATATATGTATTTTAATCTTTTAAATACATTTCTTAGGTTGTGTTTGCCTTTTCTAAGTTTTTCAGAGCAACAAGAGGTTCCTGTTTTCTTTATGGGACTTTGCCTTCTCAGTTTCACATACCCCATTTTCTCTGGTGCCTTATTTCATTCTCTACCTTCCATTTCTGTCCAATATTTGAAGATAAATCTTATCGACAAGGCCCCACCTAGACGTTATCAAGGCCCTTCAAAGGCTCATAACCATTTGTTTGGTGGTACAGGAAGAAACTAGCATTACAGTATTCAATATGCTAGATCTATTTTCTTAGGTTACATACATACAACCTATAGCATTTATGAACTTCCCTCACCCTCTTCTTTACTTGCCTCCCCATCCCTCCTCACAAAATCCCATTCGTGGAGAGCATTAGTAAGCAAAGCATAACTTGTCACCTACAGTGTAGAGGAGAATGAGATGTTTCACAGTACAACGCACTTCACTAGACAAATCTCTTCTCCAAGATCATTTTTTTTCATAGTTTTTCTTTTCTCTTTTTCTGTTATAGTCCTAAAACTTCTAAGCACGTGCCTCCTCCTTCTGGATTTCTTCTTTTCCTAATCCCAATCTCCTTCTCATTCTCAGCCTAGGATCAGACCACCAATGGGATGAGGCCAGCATTGCCATTCATTTTAACTGTGTGTCCTTGGACCAGTTATTTAATCTCTCACATCTTCAATTTTCCTATCCATAATAACATAATAACATAAATGAATACTTTTTCTTAGTGAGCAATTACTATGTGCCAACACATTTCTAACTTTTTAAATGAATGTTCATTCCTCACAAATACCCTAAGAGGCAGGTATACTGACTGCTTCCATTCCCCCATTTTAGCTCAGATAGAGGAAATCTGAGGTGCAGTGAATTTAACACTTTTCCAAATGCAGCTTCTAAAAGGCAGCACCAAGATCCAAACTCATGTGTCCCAAGTCCGGGAGCCAAGTTCTTAACTTTTCTTATACTGAAAGGCATATATCTATAAAACGTGCTAAGAATCGTATCTATTTCACAGATGTTTATTATAGAAAGCCCTATGTACTCTTTGGTGCATATTATTTGTCAATTGCTTCTATAATTTCTGTTATTATTTTAATTCTTATTTTTTACCTACTGTTCCTCTCAGGCATATGAAAGACCAACATCCTGATATCATCAACAAAAGATCCTCGAATGCCATATTTGCCCTTCAGAATCAAACAGGGGTCTATTCCATAAGCCGAAAAGTCCATTAAGTAGTAACATAATCCCAATTCACTTTAATGATGTCTGAGTCCACCCAGTAGCTGCTCTGTCAACTGACTCCAATCCAGCTGAGTGTGTGTAAGGGCAGTGTAAGACAGCAGGACATCACGAAGGTTTGAGTTCAAGGGTGTGAGGCACTAGGCGCTCCTGAATAAGACGTGTTACACGAACCCATATTGCCCCCACATGTGCAGTCTTTCCATAGCCTGTTTCTCCCCCACATAATGTGCTACATAGCCAGGTGTATCTCTGGCCTTGGCCGCTGCACACACATGATCTAGTCCAGACTCCAAACTTTGGCTCCCGCTGCTCTTCCAGTGGTTCCAATCCTCCCTCGGCTCTTTTCAACTTTCTTTTTTTTTCCTGATTCTGCTTTTGTTTTTCCAATAATATGTATGATCAGTACAAAATAGAGAGAGCGAGTATCGCTAGAGATAACAGCTCAAGGATAATTGCCAGACAAGTTCAAAGTTCCATTTCTCATTCTTTCCTCTTTCTCCCTGCAAATATAGATAGACCTGCATGTGTGTGCACATATATTTATATGATATATGCAATGCAATACATAACACAGACATGCACGCGGAATTTTATACATATTGTTATAAAATCTGCTCTTACTCAACAGGATATCATAAATATCTCTATCAATCAGAACTTTTTGGTTCCAAATGACAGAAATCCAGCACAAATCAGACAACTTCCTCTAACCACAAGTCTTTTTTTGCTCACACTGGAAAAATTATTCAGCTCTCTGCCTCTAAAAAGTCCAGGAGTAGAGCTACTTAGCTTCAAAAACATCTAGTTCTGGAGATTCAAATGCAGTTGTCAAAATTCTCACTCTCTCTACCATTATGTATTTTCCCTATCTCTGTCTCTTAATTGTTTTTATTTGCCTTTTGTTTGTTTTTCTGTTTGTCTCATCACTTCCCTTTAAAAATAACTTCCTTCCTATAGTTCCCTATAGAGAGAATATCATTCCTTGTAGTTCTTGGAGAACATCCCAGAGAGGAATTCAGCTTGAGGATCTTGTCTTTATATATATTCCTGTAGTTACAATCAAGAGGATGGGGAATTCTGATTGGTAGTCTTAGGGTAAGAGAAGACGGTCTATTCCACCTGAACCACAAAGGAAGTGATGTTTTGGTAAACAGGAAAAGTCCACTGGACATCATTATTCAATAAATGAAATTTTATCTTATCTCATTTGAGATAGGCCAAAAACAAAGTCTGTTCCCAGTAAGAGACATGGGTTATTTTCATTTTGCTTTAGTACAAAGAATACACATGAGACTAAGGGCACATGATACTGGGGTTCCCTAAAATTTTCCTAGCTCTTCCGGGAAGAGTGTCCATGCCTTTGTTGTTTCGGCGGCTTGTGTGGACTAGATCTGCTGGATCAGGGAATCCCAGAACCCAGGGTGGAAAATACCTCAATTTTATATTTCGATGTTTTGGTTCAGGCCGGCTGGGTCGTATTACACTGGTAAACGGCTGAACGGTGTTAAATAGCTGAACATATTCAGTTTTATGGTTAAGTCATTATTTATTTACATTTGACTGAAGGATATTTTGGCTTATTTCACTAAATTATCCTTTGTTAGGGTTCATAATAATGTAATAAGTATCCTTGTTCTTGTATCTCTGTTAATATCTCTAAGTGTTTTATTAATACAAATTCCTAGAAGTAAAATTACTCAAAAATTTTAATCTGAAGACAAGCTTGATTTCCTCTTCTCCATAAACTTTATCTTAACTCTTGAAAGTCACTAATAAGTTTATTCCACCTACAGTTCTAATATTCTCTTTCACGTTCACTCATTTGACAAGTTTATCATGAGTTCCTGTTATGAGTCAGGCTCTGTGCAAGGTGTAATGTAATTACAAAGAAAAATAATCCATGATCCTCATCCTTCAAGAGAGAGTAATTTAGTCAGGTAGACAAATAGCAGGAACAAATAATTACGATTTGGTGTGATCTGTGCTGTAAGGGGTGAGTACAGGTGCCATGAGAGCAAAGATAAAAGGACTATCCAGACAAAGAGAACACATCTTCATTCAGAGGGGATATATTCTCTACAACAAATGTTGTTTGAACAACTAAACAACCAAATGCAAAAAAAAAAAAAAAAGCAGCAGCAGCCAGACACAGACTCATGCTCTTCACAAAAATAATACAAAATTGATCATAGACCTAAAAGTAACACATAGAACTATAAAACTCCTAGAAGGTAATACAGGAGAAACCTTAGATGACCCTGAATATGGTGATACCTTTTTAGATATAACACCTAAGACACGATCCATGAAAGAAATAATTCATAAGCAGAACTTCATTAAATTTCTGCTCTGGGAAATACAGAGAAGGAAAAGACAAGCCACAGACTGGGAGAAAGTATTCTCAAATGGCACATCTGATAGATGACTTACCCAAAATAAACAAAGAACTCTTAAAACTCAACGATAAAAACCCAATTAAAAAATGGTATGTGGGGGCACCTGGGTGGCTCAGTGGGTTAAAGCCTCTGCCTTCGGCTTGGGTCATGATCTCAGGGTCCTGGGATTGAGCCCCGCATCAGGCGCTCTGCTCAGCGGGGAGCCTGCTTCCCCCCTCTCTCTGCCTGCCTCTCTGCCTACTTGTGATTTCTCTCTCTCTGTGTCAAATAAATAAACAAGATCTTTAAACAAACAAACAAACAAACAAACAAACAAACGGTATGTGATCCCTTAACAGACACCTCACCAAGGAAGATGTAAAAATGACAACTACACATATGAAAAGATGCTCCACATCATATGTCATCAGGGAAATGAAAATTAAAACAACAATGAGTTACCAATACACATCTTATTAGAATGGCCTGAGTCCTAGAAACACTGAAGACAGCAAATGCTGGCAAGGATGTGGAGCAACAGGAGCTCTCACTCACTGCTGGTGGGCATGCAAAATAGTACAGCCACTTTGGAAGGCAGTTTGGGGGTTTTGCACAAAACAAAACATACTCTTAGTGTGTGATCCAGAAATTGCACTCCCATAATCCCAAGAATGTGACATTGTGAAAGAGACAAAACCATACAAACAATAAAAACATGAGTAAAAAGATCAGTGGTTGCTGGAGAGGTTGGAGGAAGGGCTTGGAAGTGGGGAAAGGTGAACAGGCAGAGCAAAAAGGATTTTTAGGGCAGTGAGAATTCTCTGTATGATATTATAATGATGGCTATATTTCATTAAACATTTGTCCAGACCCATAGAATGTACACCACCAAGAGTGAACCGTAAGGTAAACTATGGACCTAATGATCATGATGTGTCAATACAGGTTCACCCTTGGTAAAAAATGTACATTTTGGTGAGTGACGTTGACAATGGGAGAGGCTATATACATGTGGGGGGCGTAGGGAGATACAGGAAATTTCTGTACCTCCTGCTCAATTCTGTGGTAAACCTAAAACTCCTCTTTAAAAACGTCTTTAAAAATAGTATGTGATTCAATTCCTGAAAAATGAATAGAAGGAGGGGAAGAAAACTCTACATGCAAAGGCAAAGGGCATGGAAAAAGGAGAATATTTTCAAGATTTATTAGGGTGTTTGTTGTGACAGGAGCAGTTGGTACCTGGAAGGGCTGTCAAACAGCATAAAGGATAATTTTTACTCAAACATATGGGACCTATTGCTCTTATTTCCCTATTCTTCTCAATAAACTGCAAAACTTTTTGAAGAGAAGAACTAGATTTTATTCATTTATATCCACTATACTTTGCATCGTGTCTGGAATTATATATGTGTGTGCGTGAGCACACGCATGCACACACACACACACACACACAACTGACTGAATTAATCATTCAAATTTTGATTGTCTTCTCAAAGTCATAGCTTTTCTTTTCTCATTAAATATTTGAATTTGGAATTTTATGATAATGGGCCTCTTTTCGTATTGTGTAAAAAAATAAAGGGAGGGGTGGCTCAGTGGGTTAAAGCCTCTGCCTTCAGCTCAGGTCATGATCTCAGGGTCCTGGGATCAAGCCCCACATCGGGCTCTCTGCTCAGCAGGGGGCCTGCTTCCTCCTCTCCCTCTGCCTGCCTCTCTGCCTACTTGTGATCTCTCTCTCTGTGTCAAATAAATAAATAAAATCTTAAAAAAAAATAAAGGGAATAAAAATCACCTGTAACGTTACTATTGTAATTGGTTTCTCACACATACATGATTATAATTTTGCTTTCAACCTGCTTTCTTTTTATTTCCTTGACATGTTTCCATGTCATTATAATCAACCTCAAGGTGATTTTTTAAATAACTGTCATCTCTGTGGTTATATATCTAATGGTTTCCACATTTTGAGATTAGAAACTGATGCATCCGCCTCAACTACAACCACATCTAGCTGAACCATAGTCTTCTGGTTGGAATGCTGTAATATCATCCCCAGTTTCTACCATTGTTCCCCCACCCTCAGGTTCAGAGTGATTTCATAAAAAGAGAAATCTGTTTAAAACCCTTAAAAGTGAGAATGAAATCCAAACTCCCCATCATAAGCCCTTACAGCATTGCGCTTGCTTACCTCTCTCTCTCCTCTCATTTCCGCCATCCTGGTGTTCAGTCTCTGTGTTCCTGCCACACAGGCCACATATCAGTTTCTCAAACACACCAAGCTCTTCCCCACCCCAGGGCCCTCCTTGAGGGCACTCTGCCTGGAATGCCTCTTTCTCCCACACTTCCCTCCTCAGTTGACCTCTCATCTTTCATTGCTTGTCTTTAATCTCCTCTGAGCGACTGCCCCAAATAGCTCCCCTTCCACTACCAAGGACCCACTTTAATGACAACTTGTAAACAGAGAATGGGGTTGGTTTACTTATCTATCTTCTGACTCCCTCACTAGACTAGACTCACTAGACTTCACAAGGGTAGAGATTTTGCCTCTTTTATTCATGAATGCATGTCCAGCCTTAGTATAGACACTGGCACATGGTAGGCTCCGCAAATGCGGAGTCCGCTGGAGATGCTAAGAGAAAATTTGAAGCAGTCATTCTCAAATGTAGTGCCAGCATCAGGAGTATCAACATCATCTGAGGACTTGTTAGAAATGCAAATTATCCGGCTTCAACTGAAATTACGGTTATTGGGAACTCTTGGGGGGGAGGCCGGTCATCTTTTGTTTTTTTAACAAGCACTACAAATGATTCTGCTATTCCCAGTCTGACAACAACTGCTGTAACGGATCTTGTTAGAATAAAAAAAAACCATACATACTTTGTTTAGAAGTTGCTGCAGCCAAAATTTTTTTTTGCCAAAATTTCTTAGAATGTGAGGTACAGTGATATACAGTATATCACTTACATATCACTTAATGTAGTCTCTCATTTTATTAAAGAAAAAAAGTCCCCAAAAGAAATTTTTTATATATTTTAATAATTAGTGATAGTTCTGCTTATAAGCTTGCTTTTAAGATAGTAAACCATGCATATTTCTTATGAATATGAAGTATAATTACGCAGCACACACTCTTTATTGAAAAGAGTCTTCAAATATACAGCTACTTTCATACTGATGGCTGAGTATTAATTCAGTTAAATTCAGGTATAATTATGGAACATTTGCATTTCCTACTTCTCTCAAGATGGTTCAAACAATGAATTGATCTGGATGATTTATCTAACACTTTGCCTTTAGCTGAAATTTTCCATGGTGATTTTAGTTAATTTATTTAAGGGGAATCATTGGGCTTTCACATTTGAAGTGTCCTGTAAAACAGAGCTGGCTCACTGAGCAACACAGTATCAATGTGGTCACAAAGAAGATCGAAAATTCATCATTGAAGACAAGACTTCAGACTCAATCCCAAACACCTGAGTTACCTGACCTGCATAAGTGGATAAAATGTGGCTTTAATACCATACAATAAGATAGATATATCCACTGAGAGTCAAAATTATGAAGCAAGTGTAAATATTCTTTTAAAAAAGTTAAGAAGGAACTAAAAAGAGAGAGGAGAGAAACAAAATAACTGATTGCATTTTTATAATGTGACAGGCATTGCACTGAGTGCTGCTTTTTAGGCTATCTTCTATTATATTCTCTCCACCCATTTTTATTTATTCAAAATCAAAGGTTTTCTGGTTCAGGTAAAGAAAACCAAAAGCCAAGCTTTTCTAAGTAGAACAGTCAATGATGGAACATAGATTATGATTTTCTGGTGGGTTCTCAATGAAATAAACATCTGTAAAATATGTGGGCTTTAAATACCATCTTAGTAATTTACTTCCACTAAGAGAATATATTTGAGTACACCTTTCCTGCTCACTGATTTTAAATACTATATAAGGACTCTTTTAAGTGCTTACTTTTCTTTAAGAAAAGAACACTTATTTCCATATCCATTTTAAGTGATCTAACTATAAATGCAGATTTAGAAACTGAACCTCTGATCTCCAAAGGGAAGCAGTTAATATTTTTAAACAAAGAAATTAAAATGAAACCTCTGGAATGGAAACAATAATTTTACCACCTTTAAAACCATGAGAAAGTAAAGCTAACAGGTTGAAACATTTTGTTCCATTGCTGAAATACAGTGACTTTCACAGCTGTGTCACTTGTTTACTTTAACATGCTATGCTCCGAGTTATGCTTCTTTAAATTCAGATGTTTTTCTCAGATTTTCTATTTTTGACGGAAATTATTTACTAAAATATCTTGTATAAAAATAATTTCTTAAGAACATTTTAAAAATATACTTTTCCAAATAATTGTATTTTATATATTCTTGAATCAAGAGTTAATTTTACAGTAGAATTTGTGAGTAACGATTTCAATGAAACCAATAATCAAATGCATTTAAAAATAGTCAAAACTTCAGAGAGGTGCCATTTGTTTTACATGCAAAATAAACACAGATGCTCACAACATAACAATTTAGATCATATCTTTCTTATTTTTTAAAATGCATTTCTAATATTTTGAAATAAAAGATACACTCATACCCAATTCTGAAACCAATATCAATTATTCTTAATTGGCTTCTCTACATAGTTTTAAGAAAACAGAAAAGTAATATAGAATTCCTAGATGGATGTACTTTGAAACATACCACGGTCAGAATTCTGGGTTCAGCTGCATTTGGAATCCTTCATTGCTGACAACAGAATTGCAAATGACAATCTTCTTTAAAGCACTCTTCAGCATGACAACAGAAAGTTCTCCCTTCCACTGCCTGCTTTTTTTCCATTAGCTAGAGTGTTACATATTGAATGCTGCACGAAGCATTTGACTGGAGGGTTTTTAGACAACTCTTTAAATGCCTGAGTCTGAATAATGATTAAAAAAAAAAAACCCTCATCTCTTTATAAGAACTTCTCATTGGTTTTCTGGTTTTTTTTTTAATTGATTTAAGAGTGTTGGCTAGAGGGTGGGGTTAGAGGTTCCTGTGTCATTGGTTAATAGTTTCTATGGATGATTCACCTAAGTGACATTTAGTCATATAATGTCAGTGACATTTTGATAATTTTACTGTCAATTTTTAATAATCTATTGCACCTTCTTATGTTATTTGAATGAGTTGGGAGATTAACATAAAAGGTGGGAGGTATGTTTCAGTCTGAATAATAGTGGTCTGGCAAAGAAAACTGAATTTTTTATTGGTGAGCCAGGAAATGTTTTTGATAGCTAAATGGTATTCACTAGGATTTTCTTTTTTTTTTCCCCCCAGCTTTTCAAGAAAATTTGCCTTATTTTCTTGTTCATGGTAGAATGGTACAAAAGAAACCTTTGTGGTTTCTGAAAAATCCTGCATCCATTAAACTTGACAATATGCATTATATTGGCTCTGGGCTGCAGGTAGTGAAGTGATTATAATCTGCAAGCAATAGAAGTAACTTTTACCTAAAAATAAATAAATAAATAAATAAAATTGGACATTTTGTCCCTCTCTGGTTAACACTCACACGATGAGATGCAACAGAGGATTACATTTATTTCTGTCAAGAAAGCCTCCACAGGACAGCTTCTAATTGGGACTGACAAGACACTGAAGAAACAGCCAACTACTGGATATGGCCTTGGATTAATCAACGTACTTAAAAATTGATTTTCTGGTAAGCCACAAAATAGGAAACTTTAACTTCACACAATAATCTGAAACCTTTAAACATCAACTGGTAGATAACTGTAATCTTTGTGCTTAAACTGCCTGTGGCATCAAGGGATTAATCAAATCGCCCAGGTTTCCATGACTGAAACCCTGATCTGAGCTCTTCATTTGTATCTTGTAAGGAAGTCAGCAAGGACTCAATTAAAAAAAGTCCACAAGCATCAGAAATCATTTAATACATACAACAGCACTTTATTTTTGTTGATGTTTTCTTTTCTTTAAAGAGTGACAGCTGCTCAAGATATTCATATTCTGATGGGCTTATTGGGTGAATTAAGAAGTCTACCTGTCACTGGGAATGGAGGAAAAGGACATGGGAAGGAGAAGGGCTAGAAACAGCGCAGAAGGGATGAGTATTTATAGTTTAACAGGATCTGAGCACAGGTGTCTCAGTTTTATTGTATTTTTTCTTAAGCATAAAACATTGAGGAAAACACACAATTCATGGTCTCTAATGCATACGATCATTCGTTCCCCAGTGATGTGAACCTGTTCTGTAACTACCTAATGCACTTGTCTCGTGGCTTGTATAGTTCTGTGCGTACCTCCATTCGGTACAACATAGCCCAGTGCTTCACAGTGTAGTGGACTCTATATAAATTCCTGCCCACTGCTTCCCCAACCATGTATGATCAGGGAAATCACTGGTCATTCCGAGCCTCCATTTCCACACCTATGAGATGGGAATAAAAACAGACTCTACCTTTTTAGAGTACTTGTGACGCTAAAACTATAGGTCATCAACAAAATCCTTGAAAAGTCCTTAATAAACATTATCTAATATTTATTAGACACAGGGTTCTGGAATCAAAGAGAAACGTTATAACCCTGTTTGTTAACTACAAAACATTGTAGTTATTTAATATTAGCATTATTATTATTAATGTTCCAACTCCCAATCCTGTGTTCCTTCTGCTACACACACAACCTGGAGGGCCTGGAGGTGGGATATTAAGGAGGTAAATTTGACTTTAAATGTGTTCAAATAACATTGGTTTTGATGTGCTTCTCCACCAGCCTTTATGTCTAAGCAGAGAACTGGTTTGATGTGAGCCTATCATTGATCTAACATGTAAATATCAAGTAGAACAATTATCTGAACCATTTAACTGATATGCTGACGCACTAATTTATTGAGTTTAATTTCACATCCCATAAACATATGCACAAAGTCTGCAGACAAGTTATTGCAGCCCTCATTTTAGAGCTAAGTACTCCAGGGAGCCTTTGGCGAAAGATCTCCCAAGATGAGCTCTTAAGCTCTCGTGGAGAAAACCAGGAAGTTGATGATTCAGGAAGCCTCCTATAGGTCTTATTACCTAAACATTAGTGTCAGGAGAGAGAAAATATCTGTGCATCTTGTTTGTTTACTTGTACTGGCTATGAAATAAGACTACTTCCTAAGTAGGCATATCTTTTATACAGCTTTGAAAGAGCTAAAGACATCAACCTCATCAAATTCATCCCTCACCTAAATCTACTCTCATAATTAAAATGTCTCCATGTCCTGATTTCTTATCTCTCTGTCCCACTGTTTTAGACATAGCTATTGAACTGTTTTTTTGTTGATTTGTTTGTTTTTCTGATTGACAGGGGGAGTTCCCATTCTATATGGTATGTGCATTTGAAAATATTTCATCCACTGATTATTCTATAACCAAGAAATATACACCTTCTCCCTTGTGGCTGCTTTCCTGAAGTTTAGAAATATTCAGTTGAAACAAACTCCTTGCCTTTTTACTTAGTTATTTGTTGATACAAAAGTAAATTACAAACAGGTCAATCCACTCCTAAGATGTTGTGAGTTGGCTGTACGGGTAGTGAAAAGCGGAGGGGTGCCTAGGTGGCTCAGTTGGTTGGGCAGCCTCTTGATTTTGGCTCAGCTCATGAACTCAGGGTCGTAGGATCGAGCCCCTCATCGGGCCCCATGCTCAGCAGGAGTCTGATTCAAGATTCTCTCTCTCCCTCCCCCTCCTCCTGCTTGCTCACTCTTCCTAAAATAAATAAATAAATCTAAAAAAAAAAAGTAAAGCAGAGCTGCCTACTTCAGATCAATGTTTCAAGGTTTTACAAAGGTGTGATTAATATGTAAGTATACATCTTACAGTTAACTGTTAATTCAGTTAACTGGAGTCCGAAAGACACAGGGTTCTGGAATCAAAGAGAAACATTATAATCCTGCTGTGTTCCTGTCTAGCTCAGCGACTGGCAAGAAATCTTTACATCTTTAACCTTTATTTTCTTCATTAGTAAAATGAGACTACTACTCTCATTGAGCTATGAGAAGTTATGAGACAATGGATAAGAAGTGTTTACCACAGCTTCTGGTTTATAAGTGATCAATGCATAGTAGGGGGACAAACTGAAATGCTAATTATGATGGTTACCAGACTATAGGGATGAGGTTCAGAACTTTTCTTGTCTTCCTAGTGTAGCAAGCAGAAGCGTAGTTTCAGGAAACAGAACCATCTTCAAATCTTGCCTTAGTCATTTATTAGCTGTCTTAAATGTTAAAATGGGGATAATATGATAATACCTATGGCTTACATTTAAGAATACATGAAATAAAATTTATGCCATTTGAATTCTACCACCCAGTGATACACTATAAAAATTTGTTGTGCATAATTCTGAATACCTTCTCAATAAGAGATATTTTGATATAATTGATATCAAACTGTACATATTGCTTTTTATAACAACCTTCTTACATAATCTCACATTATGACCATTTCTCATCATTCTTAACTAGTTTAGAAGTTTATTTTTCAATTTTCTTATCTGAAGGCATTGTTATTTTTTTTAATTTTATCTTTTACTCTCAAACATTTAAGTTTAGTCCCCCTCAACCCCTCACAAACTAAAATGTGAGAAACATTCTTTAACATAATTATATTATATCTTTAACATAACATCTAATTATATTCTCCAGATAAATTCTTAGAAGTAGGTCAAAAAGTAAGATTATTTTAAGGCTTTTAATCCTTACTGATAAACTGTTTCCCGGAAAATGAGGATCAACATAGACATCTACCAGCAGGCAATAATAAGTAACAATTTACAGTGTCAATACTATTTTTTCAAAACTCTTTTCTAATTTGATTAAAAAAACATTGCGAATATTTGTATTTCTGCAATTGCTAATACTGCTGATAGTTTTATGTGTTAAAATATACCACTTCTCAATTTTTTTCACTCTTGAATTTATCAATTATATAATTATATCTTTGTAAATTAAGAATATGAACTATTGTTTGGCCTGTGTATTTTCTACTCTATCAGTTCATTATCATATCTTAAGTTTATCCCTTACTCTAACTTTATTGTAACTTTGACACTGATTAGTATGTAAATAGTCAAATCTATCAAGGCTTCCATAATCGATTTCATTGTTGGTTTTTTTTTAATTTTTTTTTAAGATTTTATTTATTTATTTGACAGAGAGAGAGAGACCACAAGTAGGCAGAGAGGCAGGCAGAGAGAGAGGAGGAAGCAGGCTCCCTGTTGAGCAGAGAGCCATGGCTCCATGGCTCCATCCCAAGCCCCAGAGATCATGACCTGAGCCTAAGGCAGAGGCTTTAACCCAATGAGCCACCCAGGAGCCCCATCATTGTGGGTTTAAAAAGACCATTTAGAAAGGTCATCTTACTGTTCTGTGATTAGGAAAAAAATGCTTATTTTATATTTAGGTATTCATCGTAAGTTTATTAACTATTTAGCTCTTCAATAATTCGTTTTGGTATACTATGTGCAGCAGGCATTAAAAATAGATTAACCCCTTAATGACCTAGTAGTGTGAGAACATTTGCACATTTTTTGAAAGACCAGTGTATCATCACTGATTTGAAATGCTGCCTTTATCATGACACACCACACACACACAAACACACACACACACACATACACACACCAAATTTGGGTTTAAGCAAGCTACATAAGCCTTGTGGGAGGCATCTAGAAAATCTACTAAATCTTCTGTAAAATTTATACTAGCAATCAGCTAGTGTAGCACAAGTCCCCAATACTCACTAGGGAAGGTTTCTGACAGTCAAGGTAAGTACTTAAAAGGCACAAGGAAAGAAGATGCCTCGTATGATTGCAGGGAGGATAATGCTTTCCTCTGTATCAGACAAAGACTCTGCAGACAAGACCGAGCAGCCTGGAAAGAAGTCTTCTTATACAAGGCAAAAAAAAAAAATAAATTTAGGATGCTGGCCAAAAAGATGAACAAACCAAGATAACTTGCTCTATGTTCCATAATATATATGAAAATTAAATATTTAGGATACCATTTCCCACAATGGTATTATTAAATAAAAATATTGCATTAGGTCCTAAAGTTATATAAATATTAGGATTTCCCTTAGAAACTGACTATCCCAATAAATAAAAATAATTAGCATTTAACTTCATATATAATCTTGTCAATTAAGGCAGCCCCATAGGGCTGAGTTTAATCATTTATCTCATAGTTTAAGTCATAATTATCTTACAATTGCTAGGAAAAAAATACACAGGTTCAGAATGCTGATGATTCCTGTAGATTATTGGAGGCAAAGAGCCATTGAGGCACATGAAATAGTCCATGTGAAAGGTACATATTGCAGAAGACTATAGAGGCCACTCTCACCTTCTCCAACATATGATGTGTCTCCAGCCTTAACAAAAAATTATTTCTGTTACCAGTTGAGTTAAAGATGAACACCATCTGCCAATGCCAGTTGACACAGTCAAACTGAATGGCTTTGAAATCTAAATTTAATGAACTACTAAAATATTCATGTCAAGATTTTCCTGATCCATAACCTTTTCCTGTCTGTTTTGATACCCAGCATCCTTTAAGAGGAGAAGTCACTATGATTTGGAATATAGATTCATATTCCCAGACTCATTCATTATTTGTAACATCTGCAATTATTTTCAGCATCCTGAGGGACAGTAGCAGCAGGAAATTCTTCATTAATGTCCACTACAGAAATCATGGTTCTGCTTCAGACATTTGTTCCTTCTCACCTAAATAAACTGTAGATGCTCCCTGTAAATTACCCACATCTAGAGACCACAGCTATTGTGTAGGATGTGGCTCTTTGACAAAGAAAGGGATTTTGCTTCCGAGGATCATCCAGGGTGTAGTATCTTATTTTTAATTGTAATTCACAAGGCTCTCGACATAAATGAGACAGAAAAAGGCAATACTTACCAAAACTGTTTTAAAAATAATCCCTCTCTATTCTAGAATTTTGCTTGCAGTCAGAGCAGGGTGCCTCAGTCTATGGATTTATAGAATTTTTCCTCTTTTACATTATAAATTTGCTTCCTGAAATTTCTTGTCCACGTAGGTGTGACAGAGACTTCTTGTCAAAATGTAAAAAAAGAAACAAATTTGCCTTTAAAAAAAAATAGTTCTTCACCAATTTTAGTGGGTATTTGTGATTGCTAACTATATGCCCAAAGTTCAAATGAAGGTAATCTTGGAATTCTACTGTGATTTAATGCTATCACAAAGAAAACACTTTTGTAAATAGAGTTTTTTTTTTTTTAAAGATAAACAATGTCAGAATGTTTTAGATAGGCTGGCTAGGTACCCTGTTATTTAGGTTATGACATTTAAAACATATTTGGGCTCTGTAGAGTGAAATGGATAATAATAATATGTTTTGGAAAACCAAGGGACAATTTTTCAAGTCTTCTCAGTAATTGAGGAAGAATTCACTTTACTTTAACAATCAACTGGTATCAGCCAACATGCTATTCTTTAATATTTATGGCTACATCCATTACCTACTGCTGAGAAACAAATCTTTAGCAAATGGTTTTCATTTAGATCATGATTCTGTAGGTAGGCTGGGCCCAGCTGAGTAGTTCTTCTGATCTCAGCTGGACTTCTACAGGTCTGAGTTTCCTGGTCTTTGCCACTGAATTCTCTCACATCTCTGCTTCAGTTGGGGCAACTGTGTTCACTGGGCCCTGATCCACATGACTCATCCTTAGGCAGGCTAGTTCACATGCTAGAGGCAGAGTCCCAAGACAAAGAATGCAAGTGCAAGATCTTTTGAGTCCAAGGTTCAGTATTGGCACATTGTCACTTCTGCAGTGGTCTACTGGCCAAAGCAAAGCCCAGGGCCATCCTAATGATTGTACTTCTTGATGGGAGATGCTGTAATGTCTCATTGAAAATAGAGTGGATATGAGGATGAAAGACTGTAGCCTATTTTCCATCTACTACAGTGTCTTTGAGTTATTTAAATATGGCCCCTACCAAAAAGCCTGAGTCTAGTTAAATCTGGACTTAATCCATAGTTAGTGTCATCTTGCATTTCTAGAGCTTCTTAGCTTTCTCCATTTATATGCATGCATCCCATACTGCACCCCAAAATCTGGAGAGCAAAACCTGTCCATGTGTGTCATATTTCTCTTTTCTACAAATGCCAGGTTTTGCACATAGTAGCTTCCAAAAATAAATATTTACTATTACTTTATCAATATGACTTCAACATAGTCGATATATCAATATTGTAGATGTTTCTATTTTCTAAAATATTAAAGTATTTTAGTATAAATGACATGCCAAAAGTTTATGATTTGTTTTGTTTTGTTTGAGAGAGAGAGAGAGAGAGAGGATGAGAGTGAGGGTGGAGAGGGCAGAGGGGGAGAGAGAGAATCTTAAGCAGGCTCCATGCCCAGTGCGGAGCCTGACACCGAGATCATGACCTGAGCTGAAATCAAGACTTAGATGTCTAACTGACTGAGCCATCCAGGTAGTTCATGACCTGTAGTAAAATATCCTAAAGATACAACTCATTGTTCTGGAACTTAATTCTAGAACAAACTATAGTGCCTTATATACTTAGCTTACTAAATTATGATAAGCAGTGGATATGTGATCAAAATTTAAGCTCACCACTCTGACTCTAAGATCATTTAGGAAATATCTGCACAATAGTTGAGAAATCAAACACTCCATACATTTCTAGATTTGCTTTTTTGTTTTTACGGCTGATGAGCTCAACAGACTTCCTCATAAATTCTATGTAAGATACCACCTTGGAGGATTTGGAGTTATCTCCTATGAACATGGTTTATAGCTGATGGCAAATTTTGTTGGAAAGCTCCATTTGTTTTTCTGTAATCCCATACTTATCATTACTTACAATATAGTAGTTTACGTTAGCAGTGACTTTCCCCTGGGATTTTTGCTCCCTTCCTGTTGACTCCATAGATTTGTTCTGTCATCTCTAAAATAATTCCTTTGCAAATGAGTAACTTTGTAAAGAAATAAAATATCAAATGCATTGCATAATATGCATAGGGCTGGTTGCAACCAGTACAATCATCCCAACCAAATAATGTATGAGGTAAGATCTTCAGCCAAAAAATGTATACATATGTTAATACATGTTAAGCAAATATGAAAGTTGCTGTTGTGTAGCACAAAAATGAAGAAATCTTGTCAATTTCATAAGGTCATTCTTAAAATATATATGATCTAGCATATACACACATATATGCATATAAATACCCATATCATTTATTGGTGGGATGGAGTAAGAGGAAGACTGACAAATTTATAAGTGGAAGTATATCTAAATACCAGTCCAAATGGTAGAAATATAGGTACTGCTCTTTGAGGTTCATTGTGACAAATGTACACAAAAAACATTCTAAGCAGATTATTTTACCATTCATTTGTAGATAAGCAAGTAACCAGTTAATGGCTTTTAAACACTTTTTTCTTTTTGTCATGAAACCATTTGTTCATATGGAATTTATGCTGTGCTCTAACCTATGAAAGGATGAAAGTAGACATATTTTAATAGAAGCTAAAAGAATAAGCCTAAAAACATCCAGGTGACGCATGACTTGTAGAAGTGCAATAGTAGAAAAGCATGTGTTTGGGCAGATTCAATAAGACATTACACTAACATTTCTTGGATTGAACAACTGTGGTCTGTCACTACCATCACACACCATTCTTATTTTAACATCAAAAATAAAATATGCATGCAGGTTTAACTATTCTTTTTTTAAGTAAGATTTATTTATTTATTGAGAGGCAGAGAGAGAGAGCAGGGGGAGGGGCAGAGGCAGAGAGAGAATTTCACTCAGTCTCCCTGCGAGTGCGAGTGCAGAGCCCAACCTGGGGCTTGATCCCATGACCCTGAGGTCATGACCTGAGCCAAAATCAAGAGTTAGCCTGCTTAACTGACTATGCCACCCAGGTGCCCCTTAACTATTTCTTCTTAACTTTCATATTCTACAGTTCAAATCTAGTCAAAGCGAGACTGAGAAATGGCTACTGTTGAATAGAAATGACATGGCAGGTATCATTGGCGGCATGTGGTAAATTCTAGGGAAGCAGATGAGACAGATTTTATTTAATCTTAGTTCCTTTTCTAATTATTTAAAGCATACTGTGTTTGTCTTCTTATTGGTGCTATGGGCATCTTGCAGAACAGCATCTGGTTTTTTCCTCAATATTTCTAACAACTCCTCCTTCTCTCAGGTGACTTGGAACAATGGTTTACAGACAGCAGAAACATTCTAAACACCATATTGATCAGATACGTTGATCAGATAGACACAGGAAGACAGATGAAGTAAACAGAGGGTAGATGAACCTCTGATTTGTAAAGATAATCAAAGAATTATTGGCACAAAATACTGACCCCATTTAACACAAAACAAAAGAGGAATGAAGAAATTTGACACAAGCATTTATTCCTACATCTCTTTATTAACGTTGGTCTAATTTATGAGAGTAATATTTAAATTTTGCCATATTTCTTCTCTGATGTTTTCATGGTGACTAATGAAGGGATTTGGAAAATTAGTCCAAGCCAAAACAAATCAAACATTAGAGAAATATAAATTCAAGGATGGGACTATTTGCTATGCAGTGACAATGAAAGCTAAGTCATTCCCTGCGTTAAACTGCAAATTTCTTTCACAAAGTCACTCCCACTTATTCAATAGGAAATAATGGGGGGAAAAAGTAGGCTTAGACTGAGTCAGAATTTTTCTTGGAACATATCAAAAAGGGATGGTATTTGGTATTGAATGACCAAACTCAGATGCTTTGAAGAGTCCACAAAATCATTTTGTTTGAGGGATGAAGGGATTGCTGCAGCCAGGGTTTTTTTTTTAAAACTGAACTCTAGCCCAGTTACTCATCTGCTGTTGAACTAGAGTTTCAATGAGGTATTCTCAACTTCCAGGTTGTTATAAAAAACCTGCCATACAGTCAGCGTTTCCTATGCTCTAAATACTTTCACACGGTTATCTCAGGTACTCATCAAAGATTTCTGTCAAGCAGACAACATAATACAACTTTGCAGATGAGAAAAACAAGGCTCAGCAAGTTTAATTAACCTGCTCAAATGATCACAAATAGTAAGGCATGGAACTAGAATTTAAATCATGGTCCATTCCATGTTCTCATGAAATCATGCTGCCTTTCAAAAAGTATGAAAAAATGAGGTAATAACCCTCTAAAGGTTAATTTTACGTTTCAGATTATTTTTTAAAAAGTTTCATAACATAAATGAATATGATGTCTACATACAACTTTCCACCTTTAAGTCCTTAAGAATAAATATTAACCTGCATGCCCTCTTCTCCTCTCCAACACAATATACATTAATATTGAAAACAATTGAAAGATTTTAGTAATATTACTTTCAAGTGACTTATTGATAGTTTAGTTTGTATTACCTTAGACAACTTTGCCTTGGATTCAGAATTATCTTTGGGAACAGAGTCTTTGATTAGCCGAGATCGGTCATAATTAGCATGTTCTGATTCATCCATGTAATCCTTATCTTTCCCCAGAGCTAGAAAAGAGAAAGAGAAAAATTACATCCACTTTTATCCTTCTTCCTTTTCTCTCTCTTTAAATGTACTAATCTCTCTTTTATTCATGCTTTTCCAAGATTTAGACAAGTATAACTTTCTTGTGACCCATCCAACCAAAAAGTAAGCAAAAAAAGAAAAAAATGTGGGGGTGAACAGCACAAAAGCTTCCCTATTAGTGGATTAATAATGACACTACAGTAACTTTCATAAGAATTAAATGCATCTCTGCTGTTTAATGGACTTAAACTTTTTGAAAATAAAATTAGAATCATGCAAATTCATCATCTCTTTTGAATGTGAAGATAAAGATATTTTTTTAAAGATTTTATTTGCTTATTTATTTGAGAGAGAGAGAAGGAGACAGCAAGTGAGAGAGCACAAACAAGGGGAGTGGGAGAGGGACAGGGAGAAGCAGTATCCAGGGAGCCCTATCTGGGGCTCCATCCCAGGACCCTGAGATCATGACCTGAGCCAAAGGCAGACGTCCAACCGACTGAACCACCCAGGTGCCCCAGATAAAGATATTTCTAAAACCTCAACAGATTCCCAAAAATTTATTTGCTTAATGAAAAACTTACTAATTTTGAGAATTTGTTTTCTTAAAAGTTGCAAAGTTTTCTAAATGTGAATTTGACTGAAGAGTGACAGAAGTCTGAGAAATCATCGAAGGAATTCTCAAAAACGTTACAAGAAGAAAACTTAAAAAATATCAGGGATTGAAATGAAACTACAGCTGTAAACAAGAAGAGAATACTGAAAATTAAGTACCACTAGAATTATGAAAAGGGTAGGACCTTGTAAGAATATATATGAACAATAAACGAGCTACAATCAATGCAAAAGACTATAAAACAAGAAGCCTCTGTGGGGTGGGCTGTAAGTACAACTGAGAGCTGCTGACCTGCTTCACACAACTTGTATTCCATGTGGGAAGTACCTCTTTGAATTCAAACACCGGCAGAATCGTATATATTTAGCCTTTTCAAATAAATGAAAATGTTTTGGAGAGTTATTTCATTCCATCTGTTAACACCTATCAAACATAAATTTTGACACAGACAACTATGTATAATGCTTTAAAGATTTCAGTCTTTTGACTTAGTATTAAAACAGAATAGAAAAATAGAAATAGGGCGCCTGGGTGGCTCAGTGGGTTAAAGCCTCTGCTTTCGGCTCAGGTCATGATCTCAGGGTCCTGGGATCGAGGCCCGCATCGGGCTCCCTGCTCAGCAGGGAGCCTGCTTCCCCTTCTCTCTCTGTCTGCCTCTCTGCCTCCTTGTGATCTCTCTCCCTCTGTGAAATAANAAAAGAAAAAGAAAAATAGAAATAGAAAATAGAATAGAAATAGAATAGAAAATAGAATAGAATATTAAAACAGAATAGAAACTAATTTCTTTTATTAGGAATGTTTAAAATCTGCTATAACATATACTGTGCCATGTACAGGTAGAGTATCAGAATCTTAGCAGTGGTATGAATTAAGATTGGACAGGTCATATTATGTCTTACTATGTTATTAATTGCCAATTATGGTAAAATGCTCTAAGCACTTAGGATTAAGACCAGATCTATTAAAAATAGCTAACGTTGATTGATGGTAAACAGTTGTTGAGTATATTCTAAGAGCCAGAAACTTTACAGGTATTATTGCCTTTAATCCCCATAAAACATCTGTACAGGGCGCCTGGGTGGCTCAGTGGGTTAAAGCCTCTGCCTTCGGCTCAGGTCATGATCTCGGGGTCCTGGGATCGAGGCCCGCATTGGGCTCCCTGCTCAGGAAGGAGCCTGCTTCCTCCTCTCTCTCTGCCTGCCTCTCGGCCTACTTGTGATCTCTCTCTCTTTCTGTCAGATAAATAAATAAAATCTTAAAAAAAAAAATCTGTACAAACGTGGGTATGCTTTTTACCTACATTAAATAGTAAATAAATTAAAGCAGTTGGAGATTAAGTATCAAGCCAAAGTCACTAATTCAGTAAGGAGTGCATCTAGAACTCAAACACGTTCAGATCTGAAGACGTTTGTAAACATACTATAATGTTTTCCCTAGATTTATGAAGATTGCATTTTATTCATTTAACAATTACTTATTAAACACCTATGATATGCCAGAGTTTTGAAAAAGCTGGAAATATAGCAGCAAACAGAATCCTGCCTTCATGGAACATTCGAGTCCAAGGAGAAAAACAATAAACAACACAAATTAAGGAAATAGCAAGTATGTTTTGTGCTGAGTGCACTGGAAAGTAGATGGCAGAGAGGAAGGGCAGAGGTGTCGCAGGTACGGAGGAGGATGTTATTTTAGTTCAGAGAATCATCGTAACATTTGAGCAAAGATGCAGGAAAGTGAAGCAGTAAGTCACACAGGTAAGTGGAGGAAGAATGGTCTAGACGGAAGGAAAAAAAGTGCAAAACCTGAACTTGCACTGAATGGGTTCAGATGAATGAGAAAGAAACTGAAATTTTGGAGTTATTTGTTGGATCAGTTACCAAAACCCCATCATGTTCAGCTTGCTGGTTTGTAAGTTTTTCTTACACAAAAGTTTTTCTCTCTCTTTTTTTTTCCTTTAATCTCCCTTTTTCCTTACCTTTCTCCCTGTCTCCTTATCTTTCCCTCCCTCTCTCTCTCCCATCCTTTTCTTTCTTTTGATATTGGAGAGCTAGGAAGAGACCTTTGTGATTACTTGGCAGTAGGTAAATGGGAGCATGCACCAGCCTGCAGGTCATGGTTCTGATTCCTCAGCCTAAATCTGCCCCATCCTACATCAGTGGTCTCCCTGGCAGTCTATCTTCTCATCTGTGAAGAGGTTTTCGAAGACCATCTCAAAGGGTCCTCCTCTGTGCTCTGATTATTGCGTGATTACTAACTTAATGTTTACAAGAGAAAATGCAATTTATGTTAAAACATCTCATTTACCACAGAATACAAGAAATACAATTTATAGACGTTTCCACTCATTTAAACTTTATTCCATTCACAATTACATTTACTAGGCAGAAATTTTTATATTTTGTTTTGCTTAATTTTAATTCCATTTCGTTTTCTCTTCTTTCTCTTTAATTCCTATAACACAAATATTCCTGGAACAGGAACATCCTTACATCATCATCTTGTTGGAAGAAAGCTCAGTTTTGAAAGTCTTGCCAAATGCTACCAACTTCATGAAAGCTTTTCAGATCCTCTGCTCCTTCCTGCCCCAAAGCTCCAAACAGAATGGATCATTTTCTCTCCTGAATTCCATCACATTTGGTTTTCCCCTCCTTTTCTTTCTCCTTCTCTTCCTTCTTTCCTTCCTTCCTTTCTTTTTATTTTTTCTGAATTTAGACAAAATTATTCCAGGACCATGTTCAATCTCTTTTTCATGTGTGCTCAATTTACCACAGAGTCTAGCACAACTTGGTCACTAGTATATGAGTTAATTTAAAAAGAAAAAGAAAAAAGATGGACTTGTTTTTTTGAAAAATCTGGATCATAGTGACGTAATTTTTAAAATTTCCTTTTATTGTGAGGAATGTAAGTATGTTTGCCTTTTTGTTTTTCTTGAAATTAGAGAGAAGGATTCTTCTGTATATAATAATAGTTTTCTTTTTTCCTTTTACTATTAGCAAGTTTGCAAATTCCTGTCATTGTAATGTAAATTTTTCTTTCCTGTCTTGTCTTTGACAATGTTCCTCTGGTGTTCCTAAGTTAGAAACAAGAAATCTCTACTCTTACTGACTTAACATATACTTTTCTTGAATATAAAAATGTCTTAACTTAGTTTGTATTCTTTTGTTAAATACTGGATTTTTTCTCACACTAACTTTATAAACAACATTCCTATAACTAATGATTTGTTTTCTTTTTCACGTGGATTGCTAATAATTATTTAATTATTAGATGTATCAGGTATCCTTCACTCATTAAATCAATATATTGAGCTAAATCTACAGTGTATCAGAGACTATTCTACTTTGAAGGGAGTAGGAATCACAATGAACAAAAATCCTTACCCTCATGAAGTTGAAAGTGATAAAGTTAAGAAAAGAACAAATATAAACCCTATATATTATGGGCGCCTGGGTGGCTCAGTGGGTTAAAGCCTCTGCTTTCGGCTCAGGTTATGATCTCAGGGTCCTGGGATAGAGGCCGGCATCAGGCTTCCTGCTCAGTGGGGAGCCTGCTTCCTCCTCTCTCTCTGCCTGCCTCTCTGACTACTTGTGATCTCTCTCTCTCTGTGTCAAATAAATAAAATCTTTAAAAAAAAAAAACCTATATATTAAATGATGATATGGACAATAAAAAAAAAAAGAGGGCAAGGAGATAACGGGGAGGGCAGCCATTTGCAATTTTAAATAAGGTGGGTAAGGATGGCCTCCCTGAGGTAACCTGGAGCAAAGATGCCAAAATGGTATGTGAACCTCTGTAGGAGAGCATCATAGGCAAAGGGTACATACAGCAAGTGCAAAGGCCCTGAGGTGGGAGCATGCCTTTCTTGTCTGTTCACAAACAGATTAGTGTGACTGGTGAGGAATGAATAAGAGTGAAGGTGGCAAGGTATCATGTTTAAGTGGTAATGGAGGAAGTAGGAGCATATCAGGGAGGGCTTGGGACCATCAGAATGATTTTGGTTTCCATTGTGAGTTAAAGAGTGCCATTGGATAAATTTGAGCAGAGTGAATTTGAGCAGATTTTAACAAAACCACACTGTCTGCTGACATGAAAATAGACTAAAGGGGCCATGGCCAGAGGCAAAGAAACCAGGTAGGAGTTATTGCAATAATCAGATAGAGGGGATGTGCTTTGGGTCAGGGTGGTATCAAGACTGAGAATGATTAAACCAAGTATATTTTTAAAGGAAAACTAATAGAATTCTATTTGATACAGCATCTAAAAGAGAAAAATCAACAATAATTCCAATGTTTTTGATCTAAGCACTGGGAAGGGTGCCATATTATTTTCACGTATCATTTGACTAAATCCTTTAAAAGTATTATTACTAGACTTTGTAACCAGTGAGGGAAGGTAGGCAGTTACCTAGGGTCTCACATTTGGTATGTGGCAGAAGGAGAGCCCAGGAAATCTGATCCTAAACCTCACATTCCTAGCCACTATGTACTACTGCCTCTTATAGTATTGGAAAGATGATGATTTAGGAAACTTTGAAGCTATAAAATATTCACAAGTTAAAAAAAATAACTGGGTTACATAAAAATTGTAACATATTTGTTGAATGAAAAAGGGTGGAATCTCTAATTATAAACATAGCTTTCTATCCTCCTTTAGTTGACGACAATGGAGACAAATATTAATATCCCAATAGATAAAGATAAAAATTGTCAACAAACAAGAAATAAAAGATGAGATAAATTTAGTAAAAATTTACTTATTTTTATGTGGTTTAATGTCCTCCATGATCAAGAATTTAAAATAAAAAAGGTACTATTTTATGCTAGTACATAGTCTTTTGCATCTTTCATTTTTAATAAAAATATCCATTGCTGACAAGACACCAGGGAAACTGATAATAGTCATTTGCTTTCTGTACCAATACAAATTAGTAAAATTTTTGGAACAAAGTGTGTCAATATGTGTTAAAAGCACAACTGGAGAGGGATCCTAAAGTCATCAAAAAGAAAAAAAAAAAATCTATGTTCACAAGAATGTTTCCCCAAGCCCATGGATAACAAAATACAAAAACAATTACCACTTTAATAACTAGCAACTCCATTCTTCCAGGTAGAGAGGCCAACATCCTGACTCCTCATTTTCTTTTTTTTACCTTATGTCTGATCCTTAATTAAATTCTGTTGACTGAGCATAAAATACCATTTTTCTGCTTTGCTTTACTCTTTAGCATATACCGGTTTCTAACATGCAAGATGTTATTTTTATTTATTTTCATTTATTATATATTTCCCCCACTAAGGTATTTATGGTCCAGTTTTTTGCTTTGTTCATTTTTGTTGTCTTTTTTTTTCCCCCTGCTGCTTTGTCCCTACCATCTAGAATAGGTTCTGACCTGCCTTTGTGATTCAGTAAAGGTTTGTCGAATGACTACAAGGATTTAAATGTTCATCGCTCCTGTCTGAACTACCTTCAAATTATATCTAGAAGTTCATCATTTATTAAAGCTATAGTTTCTTAATTCAAGCCACCACTACCTCTTGGCAGAAATCTGTAAGTCTCCTAACCAATCTTGCTGTTTCTATTACCCCTACCACATGCACAGCCAGAGTGGCCCCTTTCAAACTTAAGTTAAATTACATGAAATGGCTCCTCAAAACCGTTCAATATTTTTGTAGTTCCAAGTAAAAGTCATAATCTACATTATGGCAAACTGGGAAAGCATCATCTGGCCCCTTACTACTGCTTCTCATCCCTCCCCTCTAACCCTACACTCACTCCCTCCAATCCAGCTGCACTGGTTCCTTGATGTTAAATATACTCTCACCACAGAGCCTTTGCACTTGTCCCTTTCTCTGCCAGGAATGTTCAATCCCCGTTGTGGCCAGGGCTCTGCTCATGTCACCACATCAGAGAATCTTTGTTCACCACCATTTCTAAAATAGAACCTCCCATGGTTCTCTGTCTCCTCATAAGGATTTATTACTTTTATCAGCACCTGACATAGAATAACGCACACACATTCACACAAAACATGCACGCAATATATGCATCAGCACTTAACATTAAGGTATAGCATAGGTATAGAAAATATATGTATGTATATACATGTGCATATGGTATATATGTATATCTATACAAAAGAACATGTTTTACATGCGTATATTTGTGCTTGCATCCATATAACAGAAAGAGCATCTATATATTTATATGTACATACAACAGTTATAACTCAATAATAAAAACAACCCAGTTTAAAAATGGGTAAGGGATATGAATAGACATTTTTCCAAAAACGATATACAGCAGCCAAGTGCTGTTGGCTTTTCATGTGTTTACATATGAAAAGATGCTCAACATCATTATTTTTCAGGGACATGTAAATCAAACCCACAGTGAAACCACTTCACAGTCACTGGGATGGCTCTAATAAAAAAGATGGGCAAAAACAACCATTGGTGAGCATGTGGAGACATCAAGCCCTCATACACTTGGAGGGTAATGAAAAATGGAACAGTTGCTGTAGAAACCAATTTGGCAGGTTTTCAAAAGTTTTAACATAGCTATCATATGACTCTCCATGCTACTCCTAAGTATATACTCAAGAGAAATGAAAATATCAATTCACAAAAAACTTGTACACTAATGTTCATAGCAGCATTATTTGTAATAACCAAAAATCAAAAACAATCCATCAACTGATGAATGGATAAATAAAATATGGCTTATCCATACAATGGAATATTATTTGGCAATAAAAAGGAATGAAGTACTGATCAATGCTAAAACATGGATGAACCCTGGAAACATTATGCTAAGTGAAAAATGCTAGTCACAAAAGACTGAATATTATGTAATTCCATTTATATGAACTGTCCAGAATATTCTATAGAGAAAGCAAATGAGTGGTTCCCTGAAGCTTGGGGGATTGGGGTAAGAAGAATAGATGACTGCTAATAGGTATGGGGTCTCCTTTTGAGGTGATGAAAATATTCTAAAATTCCTTATGGTGATGGATGCACACCTCTATAAATATACTAAAAACTATTTAAGTTGTACACTTAAAATGGGTGAATTGTATGGTATATGAATTACATTTCAATAAAGCTGCTATAGCTATATTTAAAAAAACATGATTCTCAAAGCTTAAAAACATCTTTTAATATGATGAAGCTGGGAGCTGATGTATTGAAAAGATGATGATTTCAGCAAACCCAAATTAATCCTGGTTATGTCATTTACTAGCTTAAAGGCAGTAGGTTAGTTATGGTTTCTCAATGTGAAAATCTGGAATAATAAAATCTTCTTTCAAGGATTAAATGAAATAATCTATGTGATTTGTACATATAAGATATTGAAGAAATATACATTCTTTTTCTTTAATCTTTCTTTAAATTCACAATTCTAGTAATTAGGAATCTACAAAACCAATTGTGTAATTTGGGCCTACAAAAAAGTCCTATCTCCCACTTCAAAGCCTAAGAGGATAGGAAACAATGTAATTAATGTGAGTATGCCAAAGAACAATTTAAAAATTTAATTTACAAATCCCTCTTCCAATCATCAGTAATATAATTTATGATGAAAACTTGTTGAGTCAAGTGGGAATCCATTAACTTTGCAAATTTTGTTTGCAAACCAATATCAGCTCAAAACTCAAGGGGATCAATCAAGAAAGCAGGCTCCTACGATTATGACGTAAACCTCAGAGCAGTTCTCAGCATGGAATTTTAATAGACAAATTGTTCCAGCTCAATTCTTTATTTTAATGCCATTTCATTACTTTGCTACATTGTAATATAACTGCTGGAGCATCTGGAAACGGATGAGGTAACCGTTAGGCAATTTTAAGTATGTGTGTGTGATCTTACTAGTTGCCCTCTACTGACTTCCAACGGTGCAACCTTCCCATACATTGCTAATGATAGTGTGCTCCGGGATTGCCAGAGTAGGTGGGGCTAAAGATTAAAATAATAATAGTAATGGCTTAAGGTTATTTTTAGTCTTTATAATTTATACATACTAAAAACCCCTGAGCTGTACATTTAAAATGGGTGAATTGTGTGATACGTGAATTGTATCTCAATAAAGTTGTTATATTTTTTAAAAAACCAAGTTTCCCAAAGCTGAAAAAAAATCATTTAATATGTTGAAGCAGGTAGCCTGATATAGTGAAAAGAGAACTAATGATTTCAGCAAACCCAAATTATTTTTTTCATATTAATTAGTATTAATTAATATGAATATGAATATGTCCGACATACATTGTCTTATTTGCATCTCACAAAACTCTTAATTCAAACAATCCTTATTTACATTACAAAAAAATCAAACCATAATATTGATATCCCCACTTCATAAATCAGGAACCTGAGGCACAGATGGTGTACCTTTCTACTGAGTGTTAGAGTTAGTAGCTGACCTGATTGCTAATAAATTCCATGATTTTAAAAATTATTATTCCACAGAAGTTTCCTATGAAGAATTAACCTGATGGTCCATATATGTTTTATTCAGTGGTTAGAACATGGTGATAATGAAGATCCAGACTTAATAATTCTTTGCAGTTCTTATACTGCCTGTTTCTCCCAACACTGACATTGTTTGAAAGTCCTGATGCTATCCAGTCACAGTGACTGAGCTGTATTCAGTCAACCCCACAACTAAGCAAATCTTGAAGATAAATGCTTTCCACTGGGTCACTGTGCCAGTGTTTACTCTATCCACATCTGTCATTCCATACATTCACCCAATCATGAATCATCCATCCATCATTGAGTAGACAGTATGTATTAGGTAATATGAAAAAGACAGATATAAATAGCAATTATTATCATCTAGTGAACTGAGTCTAATAGTATTATAACCAAAGGGCTATAATAATAGGAAGTAGGAAGCATCTCAATGGGTATTCCGGAGGACTTCCCATAGGAATAATGTTAGAAAGGAATTCTCCTACTAAAGAAGAGCCACAGCTATTAGGTCTTTAAATGCTCTACAAAAGGTTGTCAATACGACTTACATGAAAAAGAGGAACACAATTAGATTAGGTCTTCAGTGAGAAAAATAACAGAGCACAGATTCCTAGCAGGTGAGAAAAATCACAGCAATGAATGACGTCACGGAAAGCAAAGGAGTAATGGAGAGCAGATTCTCCAAAAATATGTCTGTTAAAATTGTTTCATCCATTCATCTATCCCTTCAGTGATCCTAAAAATACTCTTTGCGCACCTACTACGTGCCGGGTACTGTTCTTGATTCTGCCCTGTACGCACTAACAAGACTGAGCAAGTCTCTGCCCTCTGGAAATGGAAAGAGGGAAAAACATAAATCTTATAATTTCCAGTAATACCTCTTAAGTCAAGATTAGGAGACACAAAGTGAAGCTTGTATGAATCTGGTTTCTCTCAGTGCTGGGCGTTGGGATAAGAGCAAACTTATTATGAACAAAGAGCAAAAGAGGCCTGGACTGGCTACAGCTCTGTGAGTCAAAGGAAGCATTAGCAAATGGTCTAGAGCTGGAGCAGGCCCAGATCTCATAAGGCCTTGAAGGCTCCAAATAAGGAGTTTACATTTTACATGTGGTGGGAAACTGGGAGGGGTTTGAGTAGAGAAATGATGATATTTAATTTTCCTTTTATGAAAGCTTCCTGTAGCTGCTGTATGGAAAATAGACCATAAGGAGGCAAGCATCAGAGCAGAGACAATAAGGAAGTCATGACGCTGATCTACCCAGAGACTGGCACACTGGACAAGGCTTGTAGCAGCAACTGCTCAGCAGTGTCGGATTCCGAAAATAATTGGAAAATTGAGCCAAGAGGACTTACATAATGGGTTTAACTAACAACTGAAAAGATGTACAGTGACTGTGAGGCTGTCACTACTGAAAAACAATCTGTTCTTTCAGTGTAATTCCCTTATTTCTGTAATCCTGAAATAGGATGGTAACATTACTATGAAGTTCTTTTTTATGCCATCTTAATATGCAACGCTATTTGAAAAAACTATGAAAAATTACTGGAGATTATCAAATATTACAGAATGAAATCAAAATCACCATGTACTCATTTGACCATAACTGTTTTAAGACATAAAATGAACACTCCAGCAAGCTGAACTATTAAGTTCACAGAAAACAAATTATCTTACCACTCTAATATAGATCACTTCCTAAGGAACTTGCTTCATAGCATTAAGGAAATGTTGATTTCACAAGATTAGATAGATGTATATTTTAGTTGGTTGGACTCAAATTATGTTGGTTTTAATAAGCCCTGATTATTTCACTTCAAAGTTATCTGATTTTACTGCAGCATGAGTGTGGACAGACTCAACCATCAGTTACTTGTTAATGTGGATTTCCCTGTCCTTGTCATTTTACAGAATACTAGCAAGAGAGAGGGTGGGTGATAATAGCAGGGCTTCCAGGACCGATAGACAAGAGTATCATCACATCAGGATTTCAAATTCATTGTTACATGGATTGGCACTTTCCAGAATAACAGTGTGTGAGTGTGTGTGAGTGTGTGTGTGTGTGTGTGTGTGTGTGTATGCATGTGTGTGACTGTGTCTGTCTGTGTGGCTGGGGGCACAAGCTAGAATGGTGCTCTGGCTCTGTGAGCTGTTCTGTGAAAAGTAGAATTAGGGGCACCTGGGTGGCTCAGTCAGTCGAGTGTCTGACTCTTGATTTCAGGTCAGGTCATGATCTCAAGGTTGTAGGAACCAGCCCTGTGTTGGGCTTCCCACTCAGTGGGCAGTCTGGTTGAGGATTTCTGCCTCTCCTACTCCTCCCTTCCTCTCTCTCTCTCTCTAAAATAAATAAGTAAATCTTAAAAAAAGAAAAGAAGAATTAAAGATCACAGATGGCAATACAAAGAAAAAGGAAGAAAACCAAACAACGAAATTCTAAACCTCCCAACCTGATCAGCCTTCTTCAATCAATCATCTCCCAAATATACTTTACCAAGCAATGTTACCCCCATCTTTTGCTGCTCGCAGCCTTGTACTTATTAGCATTGCAGGGCCGGTATTCTACGGACATCACTAACCACCTTTCAACTCCAAGGACTGTATTCCTACTGTGATGATTAAGAGAGAACATGAAAGATTAAGACTTCCTGGGTTAGAATCTCAATTCTCCCTTGGGGAGATGTATGGCATTTGGCAAGTTATTTTATCTTTCGGCCAATCAGGTTCCTCAGGTATAGAAAGAGGCTAATAATAGTACCTAACCCAAAGAAAATTGTTAAGAAAATAAGTGAGGTAAGGCAGGCAGAGCGTTGTGTAATAAGTGTTCGGTAAGTTATGGTTATTCTGCTCTGCCATAAAAATCACATTTTGGTGATAATAGAAACAGCTGGTTTGTGAAGATATCTCTGAGCCTAGCAATATTTGGGGTAAAAGATAAGCTTAATGAGTGAGTGAATAAAGCAATGAGCAAATATTTGTTGAATCTCTATGATGTGCTAGGAGCATGATGGAGTTATGCCTCTTTGTTTAATTCAATAGTCTTGCAAAGTATGGATCTTTAATTCCAATTAATAAATAAGATCACTGAGGTTCAGAGTGGTTAATAATATGCCACAGCCACACAGCTCGTAGATACAAGAATGGGAATTTGACGAATGTCTGGCTGAGAAAAACAGCATTTCACCCATAATGTACTACGAATCCTGTTAGGCAATCTTAGTGGAAATGTCCAGCTCTGAATCAGCAGAACCACGAATGCTCCTTCCTCCATAGCTATCATTTTGCAATGAGGTATATTCATCCTCAATGAAACACTGACTACATGCAGTTAACTCTGCCACAGCACTGATAGTTTAATGGGTCAGTTCAAAGTAGTACACTGTAAAAAAAAAAAAAAAATGGGGGGCGGGGGGGCGGATCCTGGATGGCCAGGGGGTTGAGCATCTGAAGCTTGATTTTGATTTTGGNACAGCACTGATAGTTTAATGGGTCAGTTCAAAGTAGTACACTGTAAAAAAAAAAAAAAATGGGGGGCAGGGGGGCGGATCCTGGATGGCCAGGTGGTTGAGCGTCTGAAGCTTGATTTTGATTTTGGATCAGGTCATGATTTCAGGATCGTGAGACCAAGCCGCGCACTGAGTGTGGAGTGTGCTTAAGATTCTCTCTCTCCCTCTCCTGCCCCTCCCCCACACTCATGTGCATGTACTCTCTCTTTCTCTTGGAAAAAAAAAAGCCATTAATTCGATGCATCCGTCAGATTCCAAAAATTGTATTAAAGCCTGTTGGTACTTGGAAACACCCACGTATTAACCAACTCAATGCTAGAAACTGGCAGTCTGCACTCTAAAAGCAAAATTAGAAGATGTAACTTCATTGAATTTAAAAGGGAGCGTGTATTGCTAAAACACTCATGCTTTATTTAATTACACTCTTGGTATATTTGACATCATTTTGCTTGATCTCTTCTCAAAGATGATAAAATCATATACATTCTAGATACGCGGCTGTTTCTAAAGGAGTACTTTCCAGCCAGGTGTTACTCCAGAATGGATTCCTGGAACACTTGGTGATACGACAGTCAGACAGAGCTGCATTCTCACCCTCACTGTAAAGGGAAATACCTCATGCGTGTATATTTACCCTTTCACAAGCTGTGACAATTCCTTAAATTGAATGAATGGTAGATTGATGCTGGGTGTGCTAAGATATTGACTATGAGGTACAATGCCTGGAGAGACAGGAATGCAGGTCTAAAGTGTCAGATTGGGACACACTAGAATGTTAAGAAGAGAAACATTCATGAAGTTAGGACATCCAAGTACACTAAGCATTTAGAGAAAATGTTAACATTTGTGATGGCACGATCACGATTATTTTACTATCAAAAATAAGATGAGGGCGCCTGGGTGGCTCAGTGGGTTAAAGCTGCTGCCTTCGGCTCAGGTCATGATCCCAGGGTCCTGNGAGAGACAGGAATGCAGGTCTAAAGTGTCAGATTGGGACACACTAGAATGTTAAGAAGAGAAACATTCATGAAGTTAGGATATCCAATTACACTAAGCATTTAGAGAAAATGTTAACAATTGTGATGGCACTATCACGATTATTTTACTATCAAAAATAAGATGCAGGGCGCCTGGGTGGCTCAGTGGGTTAAAGCCTCTGCTTTCAGCTCAGGTCATGATCTCAGCGTCCTGGGATCGAGGCCCGCATCGGGCTCTCTGCTCAGCAGGGAGCTTGCTTCCTCCTCTCCCTGTCTCTCTGCCTACTTGTAATCTCTCTCTCTGTGTCAAATAAATAAATAAAATCTTTAAAAAAAAATATTTCCCCAACACCTTTAAAAAAAAAATAAGATGCATAGAATTGAATGGAAAGGCTTGCATGACTGGAGTTATTGTTAGGCTATTCACTGTATTAATTTGGAAGAATTATTAGTGAAAGGTGCTTTGCAAACTACATCAACTATATGGATATTTTGGACAAGGTTTTTGTTCTTGTTTTTGTCTTATTAGAAAATAACAATAGTAACTTCTTTCAGAATTAATTACTACGGGAAAGACCTTTGTACTCTGATTGAGTGTATCTGTTCTAATGAAATGTTCTCTTTGATATTGATGTTGTATATGAAATGAACCTGCTGGTGGCTGTCTTCCTTTAATTAGGAAACTTAATAAGCCAGCACTGTCTTTATGTCACACACACAAAAGTGAGTATTGAAAGAAACATGACTAATTTGCAGTAATTCAGAGTGCTATAATAAATAACACAGCTAGCTCATTGTTTAAAAAATTATGAAAAAGTACCTTAACAGTGTCCTCAGAGAGAAATCAAGATACATGTTTTAGGCTAGAAATTCTTTTTTTTTTTCCTAAGATTTTATTTATTTATTTGTCAGAGAAAGAGAAAGACAGAGCACAAGCAGGGGGAGCAGCACGCAGAGCAGGCAGAGGGAGAAGCAGGCTCCACACTGAGCAGGGACCCCAACATGGGGCTCAATCTCAGGACCCTGGGATCATGACCTGAGCTGAAGGCAGGCACTTAACCAACTTAGCCACCCAGGTGCCCCTAGGCTAGAAATTCTTAATTCTAGCTACATTTAATATTTACCTGAGATTCAGTAAAAAAGTATGCATCCTGATTTCATTCCCCAGACCAAGTAAAATTGATTCCTGGAAGCTGAGACTCAGAGGTTTAAAAGCTCCTGGGTGACTTGAATGTGTAGCCAGAGTTGAGAATCACTGATGTAGGTGATGCAGCCAGGCCACCACCATGTTCACTGCTGAAAACTCAGGGCTAACCCTCTGAAGGTTATAAATAAGTTGACTTTGAGGTTACAAAATAAGTGTTGTAACAGATTAATATTACTCTTTGATAATCTCTGGCTTTCTTTTCTTTCTATTCAATTTATGAAAAAAAAAAAAAAAGCCCCAGTTCAAAGGCATGACCAAGTCTGGCAAGCTACAGATCTGAATGCAAATCTCACTCAAATGAAGTAAATCATGTGTGATAATAGCAAAAGGCAAAAGAGAAGGCTGAGTAAACTTATCTCTGTTTATAGGAAAAATAAATAAAAATTATACTGACTACAAAGCGAGGGTCAGGATAGAATCTTTCAATATTACTGTTATTCCAAATACTGGTGACTATCAACCAGTTTCAAGTTTCAGTTTTGAAAACTCTCCGTAGAATTGTGTGCTATTTTGACTGAAATATGAGAAATTTTCCCTACTTACAAAAAATTCTGATGTAAATTTATCCTTTATATTTTACTATATATATTTGTACATGTTGTTTAGAGAAAAAAAGAAAGAAAATACCGACAAGAAGAAACCACAAGCAATCGTACCACATGAAGATACACACTCTTAGCTAACATATTGGTATATTTCTTTCTACCTCTTTTCTAATACATTTTTTACTAAAATGAGGGGAAGTCTACATTTATGTTTAAGCTATTTTTCCCCCACCCAGCAGTATGACACAAAATGTTCAATAGTATAATTAATAGAATATTCAATTTTCCTCTATTCCTAAGTTACGAAAGCTGTAAGGAAAAATATTTTTCATTTCTGATACTATTTTTTTGGAATAGATTTTTTTAAAGATTTTATTTATTTGACAGAGAGAGAGAGAGATTACAAGTAGGCAGAGAGGCAGGCAGAGAGAGGAGGAAGCAGGCCCTGCTGAGCAGGGAGCCCGATGTGGGGCTCAATCCCAGGACCCTGAGATCATGACCTGAGCCAAAGGCAGAAGCTTTAACCCACTGAGCCACCCAGGTGCCCCTGGAATAGATTTTTAGATGTAAAATTGTATACCAAGTCTCTAAAATAAGTATTGTACAGATTTCATCCTATGGCTTATACAACAAAGTATCTCACAAAGAGCTGTGTATCATCAACTTGTTGGTAGAATAAAGAAAGTTCAAGATGACTGAATGAGCTTTCAAGTACATTTGTTGTCCATTGTTCTGGAGACTTCATTAACATGATAATAACTTTCTAAAGGTATAGGCCTACAGTACTTTTCTAGAAGGCAAAATTCTGATATCAGAGTGTTAACTGATCATGGAGTTTAGCTTAGATTTTGTGCAGAGGCAGGAAGACAGTGAATCATCCTAGAGATGGAGGAACCCAAAGATGGCAGATAGACAAAGATGGGAATGAGAGTCAGAGGTGAAAACCTGAAGAAAACTGAAGTTCTGACAATAAAACATGCAAGCACAAACTTTTTCTCTAAAGAAATTCAAAGTGCAAAAGCAGTAATGTGGGAATCAGCACTCTGGAGTATAGTCTTCAATCTGACATTGGGGAGATCACCTAAGTAATGGCTCCTTAGCCATTCACTCTGTAGTGAAAGCTGTCCTTTCCTGAGACTTCTCCATATACCCAGAACTTTGAGTCAGCCTTCTTATTGTTTTATTCTTAAATGTAAACAGATGACCAAAGATGACCAGAAATTGTTGGAAATCCTACAGCCTTAAAGAGAATGACTAACTGAAGCAGGCAGAAAAATGGATCACTGGAAAAACAGACTAAAACTTAAAAAACAAAGGAAAACTTAAGACAATCTTAAGTATTAGATTAGAGATGTTATGTTCACGAAATACAGCAGGATGCTCTGAAAAAATTACATTCTTTTTTTTCTTTAATTTTTTTAAGATTTTGGGCGCCTGGGTGGCTCAGTGGGTTGAAGCCGCTGCCTTCGGCTCAGGTCATGATCCCAGGGTCCTGGGATCAAGGCCCACATCGGGATCTCTGCTCAGCAGGGAGCCTGCTTCCTCCTCTCTCCTCTCTCTCTGCCTGCCTCTCTGCCTACTTGTAATCTCTCTCTGTGTCAAATGAATAAAAAAAAAAAAGATTTTATTTATTTATTTGACAGAGAGAGATACAGCGAGAGTGGGGACAAAAGCAGTGGAAGTGGGAGAGGGAGAAGCAGGCTTCCCACGGAACAGGGAGCCAGATGTGGGGCTCGATCCTANTTTTATTTATTTGACAGAGAGAGATACAGCGAGAGTGGGGACAAAAGCAGTGGGAGTGGGAGAGGGAGAAGCAGGCTTCCCACGGAACAGGGAGCCAGATGTGGGGCTCGATCCTAGGACCCTGGAATCATGACCTGAGCCGAAGGCAGTTGCTTAACCAACTGAGCCACCCAAGCGCCCCAAAAAGTTACATTCTGAAAACAAAAAAGACTCGGGAATCAAATATACATAAATGATGTTACCCTCCCAACACACACACACACACACACACACACACACACACACACACAGAACTAAGGCAGAAATCAAAATCATGAGATGAAAGAAAATGCACACATATGCATGCACACATACCTAAACATAATGCTGTATAATTCTGTAGCACAAAAAATAAAAATAATGAAAATGCACAGAGAGAAGGAAAAAAAAATCACTGACAACGGAATAAGAATCAGATAGCAACTGGGCTTTTAGCAGTAACAATGGATGCTAGGTGACAGTGAATCCAGTCTCCAGATTTCAAGGAAAATAATTTTCAATCTAGGACTTTAGAAAATACAATGAAATGTAAGAGTGAACTGTGTCATCCCAGACATACAATAACTTAGAAAGTTTGCATCTCACATGAGACTTCAGAGGTAGTTTCTTAAGGATATACTCCGGGGGGGAAAAATGAGGTTGAAAATTAAGAAAGACGAATATGTGGAACAGTGGAAACTGGTATTAATCCAGTAATCTAATGGAAAATCAGTGAACACCGAGAATTTCTTAAAGAAGAAGAATGAAGTAATGGATATAAAAATTAGAATCTGGAACAGATGGGAATATTCAGAAGGTGAGATAATTTCTCCTCCCAAGGGAAAAAAAATACAGATAATCTAAGAAAATAAAACTAACAAAAGTTGGTGGTATAAACAAGAAAGTAAGTCTAGTGTGGCATGATTTTGAGTAATTGATGGAGGGTTGGAAAGAGGAATCAATTTGACCTTGACTCTTGAACTATTTAAGAGCGGCACAGAGGTCATAACAACTTTAATTGCAGAAAAGAAAGTGATCTTATAACTGACAAAAGCATTATTTTCATAGCAGTACAACATTTGCCAAGTGGAGAGTCAAGAGATACTGTTAAAATGTGATAGAACATGATATAAAGGTGTAAATATGCTATTTAAAGCTACAAATTTAATTAGCAGAGAGGTTTAAAATTTTAAATGACACAGTTATTATGAAAAATTGAAGGGTTATGTAAATAAACTAAATCTTCACTTAACACCACAGGGGGATCAACAGATACTGCTGAAATTTAATAAATCTAGAAATAGCAGTATTATTGTGCTTATTCATAGAGAACTGAGATATTTCCAAAAGTTCAACAGCAGAAAATATTAAACATTCTTGGTTATGAGGTTATTGTTCATTATAAATTTTATATCACTTGAATTTCAAACTGTACATGAAATACCTTAATAATTTTTTAACCTGAGAATATTATACTCACCCATCAAATATTAAAGACCAAACACATATTTTTTTCTTAAAAAATAATATTCTAGATTTGAATAAGACAGCTTACCTTTGGAGAGGGGGTAAAGGAATAAGGAAATACTCAAAATCTACTTACCCAAGCAAAAGTCACTGAGGTCAGCAAAAGAGCATTTGAGCACAGAGTCTTTTTTATCCTCCTCAGCATTAACTGGGGGGAAAAAAAGACATTTATAGTCTTTGGAAATAAAAAGATTAAACATTTAGAAAAATGACCATGACTGATGCCCAAATGATGGCCAAAGAAATTTTTTAAGTTAATGAGTAGAAATTATTTAAAATTTCACTCAATAAGGGCAAGATAACTCTCTATTACACTTCAAAACCTTCATCCTCTTGAATAATTAGCCACTTTTCTTACTGGACATGGACGTAAGCTCTTATTTATAATTGGTAGTGATTTCATAGTGTTACTGAAAAGAGAATCTTGGTATTTTCAAGTTATCCAGAGGAAGAAACAACCCCCAAGGAATCATAAAGGAATGCATTCTCTTAAGACAAAAAAGCAATTTAGAGAAGGATGGGAAAATAGAAACACACCTCAGCCACTGAACGACAGGGGGCCGGGTTGTATTTTGACTCCTGGCTTTGTAAAAAGGAATTGTCTAAAAGCATAATGGTGTCTCAGATGGGCAGATGTGTATAGAATGTGCCCGGGGCAGTCACAAAGTGTCTTTAATGGGGCATCTAGCTGGAACTTCCCCATAATTCAGCCCTTCTGTTGTCTAAGGCTTTAGTGCCAACATTTGATTGCTAATACTTGTCCAGCCATATCTTTGTGCAGACAAATCCTCACGGTTTTATTGCCAGTATTACTTAAAGTCTTTGGTCTTTCTTAGTAAGAAACTGAGTTTCATATTGCTGACATACTTTCCTCAGTTACTGGTTATAGGTTCTCACCAGAAATGATAATGAGCCAGAAATTCAGGTAGCTGGTCTGTCTTCTCCTGCAAACAGGAAATACTAGGTCCAGGTTCCCACAAGGTTGGCTTCTTTCAAGGCAAGAAAGAAGTGAAAACAAACCTGGCCAACAAATGGCCTTCTGTCTGACTGGTGAAATGTTCTCCTTTCTATGCCAGCCTCCCTGCTAACAAGTTCTATAAATACTAATAAAATAGATGAAGGAAGTAAAGAAGGAATGGTTCGAAACACTTATTTTTTGCAAGCTGAACAAAAAAAGCAGGAATAGCTGCTCACCTGGCTCTGCTTTGTCTGAGGAGATGAAGGTTACGGAAGTGGGAGCCTGAGACTCACTCTCGGTGGACTGAAAGAGTGAGGTAGATTGGCTCAAGCTCTTTGAGTAGGCGTAGCTCTGGGCCAGGCAAGGCAGGGATCTTCGGGATGGTTTCAATGAAGTTTCCTTTGTTATCTCACTCTTGCTTACATTCATACCTGCAAATTCAAAATGGCAAGTTTTAGAAATAATATCTACTCAGCAAAGGTCAACAAATAATTTTAATTCTTGTGTTGGCTGTTTCAGGAAAGTACTTTTGAAAAGAACCACCTAGGGACTAGAACTACTTGAATTAGTTTTGTTTATATTTTGTAAGAGAAAGTGAGAATTTTGTCAAATAGTCCAGAGGAATAAACAACTTCTTCTACAGTTGTCATTCCATCATTTTTTTTTCTCACAGGAAAAATGTTTAATATAAAGATTCAAGATACACATCATGATAAGATATAAAATTGAATACTTTCTTGTGATATAAGCTCAACTTTTGCATCTTTTCCTATTTAACTTATCCCGCCATCTTTTTTTCTGTGCTTTCATAATTTTTAAAAGTTTCTGTAAAAAAAGAAAAGTGGTTAAATTCATCTAGGAAGTTATGAGAACAATCATTGGATTGTCTTTGGATACATCTAACTATTTAGTTCTCCAAGTGGCAAAATAAATGAAACTTAATACATAAACATTCAGATTACTGTTTACTAAATGGAGCCCTTCTTTGTACTCTATTCTCCCTTAAACAGATACATATTACATTTGATTTTCCAACAATCTTACAGAGCAGGTATTGCTATTTCTATTTGTTGTGGGGAACTGAGACTTAGAGAGGAAAAGTAATATGACTTATGTCACATAGACAAATATGCAGATAAGGTTTTCTATCCCAAGCTAAAACCACCACATCAGGGTGCATCTATAAATTAGTTCAAAACTGAACCCCATCTATTCACCCCCAAACTCACAGACACTGAAATGTAAAGAACATTTAGCGAAGTCCATACCAGTAGAGACTAAAACACAGAAAGAACATAGCTCTAGGCACATCTGTTTCCATCAGCCTCCCTATTCACCTGCCCACATGCTGATTCTCTGTATTAAGGTGAATTTCTAAGGGAGTGATGGAAAAGTGAAAGGGATAGTGCAAATGCATTAGTACATAGAACATTCAATTAAGGAAGCTTTTGCCTTCCAGTTACTCATCTTAATTTCAATTTTGAGGCAGAGTAGAATCTGGGTCATCATAATAGGTATGGGCAAAGGGTAAGGACAGAGAAAAGGTATATTTTCAGTTATTGTATTTAGAATATAAACATATTTAATTAATTCCACTCAAATTGCTCAGGTCAGTAATTTTTTAGCTACTCAATTTTATAGTCAGTTTGTAAATTAACTCAAAGTTTCTAAGTAGCTATTCAAATAAATGGATTCAAGTAAAGACAAGCAGAGGTACCAATGTGTACTGCCCATTGGGACAAATGGGAATCCTGAAAAAGAAATAACAAAGCAATTTTTGAAAGAGGTTCTACAGAAACAAGACATGGTTGAAAAGATGAAATTCAGATAAACATAGGAGTCGGGCTTTTACCTTTTGGTTTTATAAAGCTATGTATTTTCATATTAAGTCTCATCGTGTATGTAGAATACACACTAGAAAGAGATGCAGGGAAGAACTATGAATAGACTGGAAGCATAATACCCCGTCTCTTAGCTTTCTGGGACCTTGTATTGACAAGAAAGGAAAATACTTCCTTGAAGAGGAATTCCCCAAGGTCCACAGAAAGCATACTGAAACCCAAAAAAATATCAGACAATTCCCCTTAATGACCAACTAGTGTTTTCTACACTATATCCAAGAAATAACATAGGACAAATCTGTCCTAGTAAGTTTTTATGCCTATTAATCTTTCATAATGATCCAATACGTTCTTTGAAGAAACACCAAAGTGGGATATTAAATGGCCAGCTTTCTGTTTCTGGGCCCTGGTGGAGAGGAGCCTTTTATTCAGAATAAATACTTGGGGGTGGAGTGGGGGAGAGGGAAGTTGCATAGATAGAAGTCAGTGATAGTTGATGACAAAGATGTTGACTGAGAGAGAAATGCCCCTTGGCCCCAGAGAAATGGCTTTGATGGGAACTTTATAATAATGCTAGTCACCTTAATCCACTGACCCCAGCACGTAGGTTCAAAAAGGAGCAACTTCTACACTTCCCTTTCTTACAATATTCAAACACAAGTGGAAGCTTCAACGATTCTTTGGGTGAAAGATGACTATTAAATCAGTAGATACTATTTCATAAATCAATGTGCGGTGAGACTAACTTAATTATGCTCACCAATGCTGTCAGTGGTTTCTGTTATTTGATTCATTCCAGTATTCACCTAGTCATTCAATAGATATTCACTGGGCCTGCACTCTCTGAAGGCACTGTGGTGAGTAAGGTAGACAATAATTCCTCGCCTCAAGGGACTTCTATTTTAGTTGAGACTCAGACACTGACCAAACAAACAAAAAGAATTCTAAGTATATACATGTAAATTTTCTGAAATGCTATGAAGATACAAGTACTGCTATATAATGAGAATTCCTTTAAGAAGTGGTCAGGGGCATTTTCTCTGAGGAAGTGACATACTAGGCCAAAAAAAAAAAAAAAAAAGAAGAAGAAGAAGAAGAAGCACCTACTATATAGAAAGGTGCTTATGTATGTTTGGGTTGATGGTAATGTGTGTGCATGTGCGTTTGTGGGAAGTGCTTTAAGGAAAGATAATAACATGTATGAAAGTCATGAGGTAGGAAGGTTGCAGTGTATATACAGAACTGAAAAAAAAATCTATAGCCTAGTAAGACAAAGAGGCATAAAGGAACTACTGCTGCAGTCTAGGTGGGGATAAAAATTAGCTATTATTCTTTGAGGCATTTTTTTATACATGCATATATTTGCCCTTTATTTTTCACAGATTTATGTGTTATGTTCCTTCTTTGAATAATTGTGTTTGTCAAAACTCATAAAATATTTTTAAACAATGCCTACCCTATGTGGGAATGAAACTGGGAGGGTGCCTGGGTGGCTCAGTGGGTTAAAGCCTCTGCCTTCGGCTCAGGTCATGATCTCAGGGTCCTGGGATCCAGCCCCACATCGGGCTCTCTGCTCAGCAGGGAGCCTGCTTCCTCCTCTCTCTCTGCCTGCCTCTCTACCTACTTGTGATCTCTCTCTCTCTCTCTCTGTCAAATAAATAAATAAAATCTTTTAAAAAAAAGAAACTGGGAGAGGTTAAGATATTTACTTTCTCAGGTTCATATATCTAGCAACTGGCGGAACTGAATGTTAAAGTTATAGCTACTGGATTCCAAAGCCCATGATCTTTTCAGAATGCTCTATGGCTCCCCATGAGCCCCAATCCTACATGGTTCATTACCATGGTTCATTACCATGGTTTCACTTGGTATAAATACCACACACATTTTCAGCAGAGAGCTCTGAATGTAGAAACCACAGAGCTAAAGCAAGCCTCAGAACCTGTAATTCTATATCCACAATCTTAACAAACTGTGGAATATAATTTGGTGAAAAATGAACATTTGCTGCTTCGTACATATCAGTAGGAAATATCTACCCACATTATCTATCAAACTGTATTTTGAATGCTCATCTATAAAAGAATAGATATGAATAATATATAATCATCTGTGAGTTAACAATGTGTGTGACTGAATTACACAACATAGGTATCAATCTTTATTTTTAAGACAGATTTTTATTCATAAGTTTTTTTTATCATTTATGTAATAATTCCAAAGAATTCTTGAGTTCTTTCTTTGGGCCAGGCCTTGACTCAGTGTTGAGAATAACATAGTACTCACTCACAGGGGAAGGAGATACATAAAAACAGATTTTATGCTAAAAAACAATAGGAAATACACACAGAACACTATAAAACCAACCAAGAGAAACTCCTAAACCAGGTGGCAATGCCAGTGAAGTCTTGTCTATGAAGGTAATCTGAGTGGATTATTTTTGGCATATTCTTACTCCTACTTCTCTGTCTTTATTTATAATTCTTGGGTTCAACACATTTTCTTCAAAGGATTATGCACATAAGGTAGAAAACTCTCCATAAAAAACATAACTGCTGAAAATATTTGTCAAATGCAGCACTTAATGAAAACTGGGGAAAAAATGTTGATGATGAAACAAATGTCCCTCCCACAGCTCTGCATTTTCTTCCTATGCATCTTCAAAGCAGTGCTCTTTCATTTCCTGAATTGTTTCTGAAGCTATTATACAGATCATCTTTGCTAGAAACCTATAAAATCTAAGCAGAAAGTCTGATGTCCTGACGTTCTAAAGAATACAAAGTGGGCGCCTGGGTGGCTCAGTTGGATAAGCGTCTGCCTTAGCTCGGGTCATGGTCCCAGGGTCCTGGGATCGAGTCCCAGATCGAGTCCTGCATTCTCCCTCTGCCTGCTACTCCCCCTGCTTGTGCACTCCCTCTCCAGCTCTGTCTCTCTCAAATAAATAAATAAAATCTTAAAAAAAAAAAAGAGTAGAAAGTTTCTTTTCAAAGTTCCACATTAAATGTCGTCACATTCTGCTTGGCATAACTAACGATGTTTGTTCTGTGCATGGCATGATTAACATCAGCTACCCCCACAGTATATTCAGAACTTGATTCTTCAACATTCTAAAGTTCCATTTCTTTTCTTGTTGGCTTATGTGATACCCTTGAATAACACTTGATAACTACTCCCTTAAGGACAATAACTAGAAAAGAGATCACAGTAACATGTCAGTTTTGGTAAGCATATGCAGCTCATGAGTTCAAGGATAAATCTATAACCTGCAGAAAATGTGTCATTTCCTATATTTAGAATACATTTTTCTCAAGGGACAATTAGCTACTTCCAATTGTTCTAAGAGCACTTCATAAATGCAGACCTATTTAAAGGGATCAAATGAAATGACAATTTTACTTGTGTATAAACAAAGGTTCCAGAGGTATAACTGCAAATAAGATATCTTCTAGAAATGCATTCAGATAAGATATCTGACACCAAAAGAGGAAAAATTGCCATTCAGATACCATTTAAACTCAATGGGCTTTAAGTTGACACAGAGTTTTAATTGGAAAAATAGATTCTTGGGAAGCTTCAAAGAGACAATTGGAGAGAAAAAAAAAGTTGTTTTTCTTTCTTTTTGAAGATATATTTATTTACAGTATATATGGAGAGAGAGTGAGAGAGAGAGAGAGTAGGGGGAGGGGCAGAGGAAGAGAATCTACAAGCAGACTCCCCCCTGAGCTCAGAGTCCAATGCGGGGCTCCATATCACAACCCATGAGATCATGACCTGAGCTGAAACCAAGAGTTGAACAGTCAACCTACTGAGCCATCAAGCTGCCCCAAAATGGCTGGTTTTCTTAGTGCAAAACATAGATTTTCAAAAGATCTACTCTTTCAGTAAAATTTCTCTTCAAGAAAACTAACTCATCCTAAGGACTCATGAGAAAAAAAATATTTTTTATAGAATTAACTCTGAAAATTCTACCAAGTAAATTGTTAGGAGAATTTTTGGAAGATTTGTAGCAAAATAACATGATATTATGACCTAATGGATTTTACATTATGTCCATAAGAAGTTTTGTCTATAACAAATGTAGTTGTTGGACTTTTGTTTATAATCTCAAGATTAATTCTTTGGTTTAGTAAAACTTATACTTTTCTCAGAAATATTTTGGAATCAATGGCCCAAGAATGGGTAGCATCTCGGGACACCATTTGATTTTATAAAATCCAAACACACCTTCCTATAATGGTAGATGTAACCAAAGCATATTTATCCAAATAGTAAGCATGGGGGGGGGAGCATAAAGACACACAGAATTTTCTTCTTCTATTCCTTATCAAAATCACTGTAGTTTTGTTGTCTTCAAAGGAACATTTCTGATTTGTTGCTTCAGTGTGCTCTTTTTGGTGGAAGTTATTGCTAGAGATAAAAAAACACCATTTACTGATTGCCTACAAAGTGCCAGAAGCATCCTATATGTTATCAGTAATTCTCATACTAGACCTATTGTGACTTTTCATTTCCACTTTACATGTGAGAATCCCGAGACACAAAGGACATCAGTAACTTTTTCTAGTCCCATGGGTAGGAAGTTCCGGAACCTGGAACAAACCAGGTCCATCTGACTTCAAGGCCTCTGCTCTTTGCAATAAAACATGTAACTTCTTTGTTCACTCAGAAACTTCTTTATTTACAGTAGTTTGTTCTTCACTCATTTTTTCAGTTTTACTCCCACTTGGAACAAGGAAACGTATGTCTCTTGTATCAGAGTCCTCATAGAATAGGGATGGCTAACTCCCAGTAATTGAAGCAAGTTTAATAATTTTTTTTTAATTTATAAAGGGGTGGGCAGAACTAAGAGAAACCAGTAAATATTGATGAAGTTCCTTACAACTAACAAGGGCCAGAAACCTTTATTACCCACAGGCCTGCAGAGCAGGGAGAGGGAGCAGATGTAAGAACCTGGAGATAATTATAGCTGTAGGAAAGGGAATCTGACAGAATCTCTATGCTGAGCTAGCAGAACTCAGCCACTGTAAAATCACAGAAGGGCATGGAGGGAGCCAGGGAAATAAAATACCCCAACCTCTCTTTGTCAGTTTCTAATCTGCTGCTGATACTTCCCAATTGGTCAAATCTAAATAGTAGATTTATGTCTACTAGAGTCATGCAAGCTCTTGCTTGTTGTTATAGTCCACAAGTGTCTGCTTCCTAGGGAATAGGACAAGGTGAAAAATGGCACAGGGTGGTCTGGAGGGATGAATGAAAACTATCCACTACACACATACAGATGTAGGAAGCACTTTCAGCATAACCTTTGGGGACAGAAAGCAACATTATGCACTTTTACCATTAGAGAAAAAATTTAGGGTTTTTTTTTTTGGTCATAAATTATAAGTATTCTAATGTGTTTATACATAATCATGAAAAAGGCAACTATTGACTTTACTGTATTTTTGATTGGCTTGCTATGTGCAAGACTCTATGCAGGAGACAAAAGTAAGCAATATACACTCAGTCTTTAAATAAGAGTAATTTGTAAAATAAAAATTTATCTCATTCAATTAAAATATATTAATAAGAAATATGAATAAGAAAAGCTCTCTAATAAGTCTAATGTAAGACAGAGCACTGTAAGAAAGGCAGAGTTATGAAGGAGTTTATAAATTGGTGAAATATATTTCAAAAGTCCTGAAGGTGACATGAGAGCCCTCATTTTTATCTTTATCTGTGTGTACTCTTGTCTAGAGTCTAATTTCCAAGTTAACCAGCCCACCCAAATAGGTTCGTTTTCTTCGCTGTATGGCCTATTAGAAATATATACTTCTGGACACTTGGATGGCTCAGTTGGTTCCATGTCCAACTCTTGATTTTGGCTCAGGCTCAGCATTGTGAGATCGAGCCCTGCGTGGGGCTCCACACTGGGCATGGAGCCTGGGAGTTCTCCCTCTCCCTTCCCTCTGCACCCCACACCACTCACGCTCCCTCTCTCTCTAAAACAAGGACAACAATAACAAAACATACTTTGCTTTAATAGCATTTCATGTTTGCATGTATGTATTTATGATGTTACTATTTAACATACAGTCTCTCTAGCTGCACAGTGAGCTCCATGAGGGCAAGGACCATGCTTGCCTTGTTCACGAACACACCTTTAGCACGTGCCACTGTGTCTGCATATGTAATTTCCAAATATACATTTACAAAAAGAAAGACTGAAATAAGTCTCCATTAATTAATGAGTTTGCCAATGAATATCTTCTCCATTTTCACCATTCATTCTCATAGATGCTAGATATTCATTCTAGACAATGGAATACAGCAGGGCACAAAGAGATAAACTCCCTGCTCTGATAAAGATGGAAATGTCAAGGGGGCATCAAGAGACATTTACTCTTCACGAAACAGGGTTCTGAAACTTCAGTGTTCATATACAACCTATAACCTATACTGCTATCTGAAATACAAGTGAGATTTTTCTCTAAATTAAATGCTTACATGGTAGTGCCATAAATATGAACATTATCATTATAAACACAATGATCCACATATTAGTGGAGCTATTCCAAATCCCACTCTGCTCCCACAATGGCTATTTGTTTCCTTGCTTCTCTTTTAGGACTCAAACAGATTTTCGCAGCAATTGAAGCTGAGAGTAATAGACATTCCCAGTATTAATGAAATGTGCTGTGATGAAAAGGCCTTTGTTTAGAATGCACGGTGGGGGCGGGGGAGAGGAATAAAAGCAGAAATATAAGATAAATCTGTAGCTGAGCTTTTCCCATCATTTTGTGTGCATGCAAAGGGGTAAAATGGAACTCCTGATCTTCCTTGCGTGCCTCATGGAAGGCAATTCCAAATGAAAGCAAATCTTGGGTTTGGATTAGGATATAAAATTTGAAGTTTTATATTACTTCTGACAAGCTGCAAAGTTATAATGTTTACACTACTGCCAACAATAATACAGCTTGTTTCACTCTGAAGAACTCAGAGATAGGATTTGGGTTTTGGCACAAGTGCATGGAGCCAGCAAGAAAACCTGGATTATACCTTGTCCTTGAAGAGAGGAAGATCTGAAGACTCCCACTACATCTCGCAGATCTATGATGGCATTTTGAAAGACTAAACATCTGATCCAATCTGTTCCAACCATACACTGTCATTGGTGAAACCAGTAACTCAACTAGAAGCAACTGATGTGTAGACTCTGAACCCAAACACAAGCATGACTAGTCTAACCAGCGCGGCATCCGGGCACAACCTGTTCCATATTTTTAGCCTGCCGCGAACATTTGTAACCACAGAACTTTCCACTGCTTGCAACCTGCTGCTCTTGTTTTTACTGATGGGTTTCACCATACTGTGCCAAAAGCTGGCAATTCCCACATTTTCTTTTGAACACAGTTTGATGTTTTATAATTGAAAGCTCATTTCAAAAGCTTAAGAATGGGAAAATGTAGCTTATAGTAGAAAAGAAAACAGAAAAATAATTGGCTCTGGATATTTTTTTCAATGAGTTTAGGATGAGAAAAATCTTAGCTATTAGTATTATGATTTTTTTTTTAAAAATCCCATTTTAAAAGATAAGGGATAAATAATAAGGGCAGTATATATTATTGTTAGCAGATCATGTTTAATTATTATGTTGGCTAATAATTAATTTACCACCAATTATTTACAGCCTAGTCTTCTCAATAATATTCATTTTATAGAAAGTCACAATTTAAATTATAATTTAATATCATTTGACTTTCAATTTTTTAAAAATCATATTTTAAGAATCATGGCTTTTATTCTTCAGGAAGATTATACTATTTTTGCAGATTTGAGTTCAATAAAACCTAAGCTGCTTTTTTCCAAATACTTTTTATTTTCATTATAAAAACTATATGTATTTTCAGGGATAACGCATGTGCTTATTCTCTCTCTTTTATTTACCTACTTTAAAAAAAATTTCCATGGATAAAGTCAACATTTCTAGTGTTAAGTTTTTTGAATTTTGACACAAACAGTGATTCTTATAACAATTTCATTGACAGGATACAGAAAAATTACAACACTTTAATCAATTCCTTAGTCCCACCCATTTGTGCTCACGGTCCTCCATTACCCAACTTCTGACGATCAGTGATCTGTTCTTTTTACCTCTATTTTTTGCAGTTTCCCGAGAGCCATATAAACAGAATCATATGCCATATAACTTCTAAGAATAGGTTCTTTCACTTAGCAAAATGCATATGAGAATCATCCATTTTTATAAGTATCAAAAATTTGTTCCTTTAAATACTAAGTAGTAACTTCAGTAACTTCATTGTGAGCATGTCCTAAAATTTGATTATCTATTCATCCATAGAAGGACATTTGGGTTGTGTTCAGTTTTTGTGATTGTGAATAATGATACTATCAAGGTTTTAAGTTCTCAAAATTACATAGAAGTGTGCTTATTGGTCAAATGATGAGTGTATATTTAATAGTAATAGAAACTGTCAAATTTTTTCCAAACTAGCTGTACCACAAACAGTGTATGAGAGAGTTCCTGTTGCACCGTATACCAATCAACAAGATTTTGGTTGTCATTAGACATTCTAATAGGTTTGTAGTGATAACTCACTGTGGTTTTATTTCCCCAACGACAACTGTTATTCAGCATCCCTACCTGTGCTTTTTGCCATCCATATATATATTTTTGGTGAAGTCTGTTCAGATATCTTGTCCAATTTTTTTCATTGCATTTTCGTCTTATTAAGTTTTGAGAGTCTTTTCTATATTCTGGATATAAACCCTTCATTTGATAGATGATATGCAAGTATTTTATCTCAGTCTGTGGTTCTTTTGTTTTGTTTCCTTAATAGTGTCCTTTGTAGAGCAAAGTTTTTATTTGCAATGAAGTAAAATTTTATGAATCCTGTTTTTGGTGCTGTATCTTTTTTTTTTTCTTCCAGATTTTATTTATTTATTTATTTGACAGAGAAAGAGAGAGAGAGAGATCACAAGTAGGCACAGATACAGGCAGAGAGAGAGAGGAGGAAGCAGGCTCCTTGCCGAGCAGGGATCCCAATGTGGGGCTCGAGCCCAGGACCCCAAGATCATGACCTAAGCCAAAGGCAGAGGCTTTAACCCACTGAGCCACCCAGGTTCTCTTTGGTGCTATATCTAAAAAATCATTGCTTAACCCCAGGTCATGAACATTTTATTGTAGGCTATTATACTTTCATATTTGACATGTAGGTCTGTTACATATTTTAAGTCAATTTTTTATATACACTATGAGGTATAAAACAACAATTATTTTTGGCACATGGCTGTCTAATAGTCAACTATTCTATAAAAGACTGTCAATTCTCCATTCAATTGTCTTTGCACCTTTATAAAAAGTCAGTTGTCCATATTTATTAGGTTGCTTTCTGGGATTTCTATTCATTCTTTTAACTATTTGTCTATCCTTTCACCCACACCATGTTGTCTTGACTACAACAGCTTTAGAGTTTATCTTAAAAACAGGCAGTGGTAGTCCTCCCACTTTGTTCTTTTCTCAAATTGCTTTGGATATTTGAGTTATTTTACCTTACCTTATACACTTTGGAATCAGCTTATTTATAACTGAAAATTGGCTTATCTATAATTGCTGTGATGTTACAAATGAGATTGAATTAAATCTCTGTATCACTTTGGGGAGAATTAACATCCTAACTCTATCAAGTTTTCCAGTCCATGAAGCCAGTATGATGATTTCTTGAGGTTGTTTTCTTTGATTCATATTTTTATAGCTTTCTCCATACAAATCCTGAACATATTTTATTAGACTTAGAGCTAATGATGTCATTTTGTTGGAGTTTTTTAAAAAGATAATCTCTCTTTCAAATTTCAGTTTTCCAGTTTTCAACTGTGCATTGCTAATGTATAGAAATGCAATTGATATTTGTTTATTGATATTGTATTCTGTGAACTTGCAAACTTGCTTACTAGATCTGGGAAAAATATTGTAGATTCCTTGGAATGTTCTACATAGACAAGCATGTTGTTTACAAATAAGAGTAGTTTAATTTCTTATTTTCCAGTTGAATACCTTTTCCTTTTCTACCCTCATTTTATTTTCAGTACTTCCAATGCAAATATTGAGTAGGAATGGTAAAAGTAGACAATCTTGCCTAATTCTCAATTTTAGAGGGAAAGTAGTCTTTCATGGTTAAGCACAATGTTAGATGTGATTTACAAATGCCCTATATCAAATGGAAGAAGTTTCTTTCTATTCCTAGGTTGCTGAAGTTTTTAACACCATAGATGTTCAATTATATTTTCTCTGTTCTGTTGCTATATCAAGTAGTTTTCCTGTCAAGTCTGTTAGTTTGGCAAATTATATTGATGAATTTTTGAGCGTTGAACCAGCCTTGCATTCCTATGTGACAGTTGTTATATTTAATTCTCAAATAATCCTTAAAGAAAACTTTATATATATTTAAGGTAAGACAACTAAGATTAATTAAAGAAATTTTTAAAAAAGACATTTAGCTCCATAACTGCCAAATCTATGAATTGAATGCAAGTCCATGGGATCCCCAAGCTATGTTCCTCTTACTGTAGCTTGATACCTTTCATATGTGCAGGAAGAAATATTATTGATGGGCTCCAGGGCCATGGAGCATCTCTCTTTCTATACTGCACTTCCAAGGTAAAGAGGTCCTGGTAGGGTTTTAGGAAATGGACACTTTTGTTGTTGAGAGCAAAGAAAGTGGGTATACTGACAGAAAAGATTATACTGTACTGAAATGTATAGTCTCCCTTGGTCTTGTCCATCTCTCTCATGTGTTGGGACTTGTCAAAGTGAAATAAAAACAGGATAGGTAGGGCCTATGCAGCTAAGCTTTTGCATAATGATTTAACCAGTTAAGATTACACCTTAGGAATATTTTCATTTTCCTTCAAGATTTCCTTGTGTTTATGAAGGCTTTGAAAGGATGTAACATTAAGTTTCAAATTAGATATAGGCCAGGAAGAAAGACACCTAGGATGCTGCTAGGTCTGCTGTTATTTTATATCTTAAAGCAGAGCCCAGTTTAGCAAAGCCAGTAATTTTATGTAGAATTTTGAACTAAGACCCTAGTCAGAAAAATAAAAACAACTGTTTTTTCCTGAATGTGTTTGTGTGTTTGTGTCTTCTCTGCATATCTTTCTCATGAATCTATTTTAAGATTTGAAAATGATTATCCTGGTTTTTGCTAAATCTCTGCCTTAATGCAAGAAATACTTATAAATCCCCAGGAATACTGTGTTCACATTTTTTTGGTCTAGTTACTCAGCATTATTGGTACATATTTATTGAATAGAAATATCAACATTCAAATACAGTCTACGAGAAAAAAAACAACTGCTTTAATAAATGTTATTTAGGGCAGAGAAGGAGAATAGAGTCTGGATGATTTTATCATACAGATCAAGAATATAACTAAAGTATTTACAGCAACACCACTTGTTATGTAAAGTGGACATTATATAAGAAAACATTGTGGGGCGCCTGGGTGGCTCAGTGGATTAAAGCCTCTGCCTTCGGCTCAGGTCATGATCTCAGGGTCCTGGGATCAAACCCCGCATCAGGCTCCCTGCTTGGCCGGGAGCCTGCTTCCCCCTCTCTCTCTGCCTGCCTCTCTGCCTACTTGTAATCTCTCTCTCTCTGTCAAATAAATAAATAAAATCTTTTAAAAAAAAAAGAAAACATCGTCAATCTATAGAAAAATTGATGCTGAGCACTTTAATTATTCCATCTAAGCTGTAAACAGTAAAAGAAGAAGAAGAAGAAGAAGAAGAAGAAGAAGAAGAAGAAGAAGAAGAAGAAGAAGAAGAAGAAGAAGAAGAAAACTCCTACTTCCGTCAAAGTCTAATGTCAAAAACTTCAAAGGAGTTTCATTGCCTCCTAATTTTCTTTCAAAAGCTCTCTGAATATAAATGTTCTTGTCATCACATAATACAGAATATATTTAAATTGGCAGACTGACATTATAGAAAAGAATGCTTTCAAAATCATTCACATTGTGCAGAGATTTAGTGCCCAGTTCAAAGATAAAAGAAAAGGAAACATGTGCCTGGATTTATTTCACTGGTTTTTCAAGAAATCACTGGTTCTAGTTATTTTGTGTGTGTTAGCAGAGATTGCAGGCACAGTTTCTGATTGAGATATCCATTTTCAGTGGTTACTTCCTTTTAGCTTACTAACTGGACTACAAGTCCTTTGCAGTCAAAGAGGCAGCAGTGGGCAAACAGATGGCACTGGAATCAGTGTAGGTTCCAAGCACAGTTCAGGGTATAGCACTGAAACTGAATGTAGCATCTTCCACTAGGTTTGACAAGGCTTTCTGAGTACACACTGTTATTTGAATCAGTTTAGATGAGACTCTGATTCAAAAGGGAATACCATCCTCTGAAATTCCTGATCAGGTCTGCCATATGGCATTTTTTCCATATGCCAATTGCAACAATGGTGGTAGGGCAGATCTAGGTATATTCAGGAGCTTCTAAAGAAATTCTAGGTAGACCTAAGGATATACAGCCCTTAAAGTTTCTCACATGCACTCTCAAACAGATGCACACACACTCTCATATTTACTTCAGATAACATTTGGTCAGTCTGGCTCTGCCTGGGTTACTGCATGGCCACATCTTCAACAGCCAGTCCTGTGTGCTGGAGATGGAGACGTGGTTTTAGGATAGATAAAGAAAACATAGTCATTCCTTTAAATCATAAGCAATTTTCTCCTAATTAAAACAAATAAACTGACCAGACCAAGGACAATTCTGAGGAAGAGTACTGCATGTTATTAAAAAGAAAAACAAACAAACAAACAAACCCAAATCATTGTTTTACTCCAATGTTGGATGAACTTCCAAAATCTGGACAATTTCGATTCCAAAATTGTAATATTCTAAGGTTTTCAGTAAATGTTGTCATTCTGTTTCTAAGAGAAGCCTCAAGGCCTTTATTTAGTTCAAATTTTATTCTAGTTATTCTCATCTGTACTTTATTTAACCTCTTTTCAATTTCTTAAATCTGTCACTGTGGAGCTGCCAATAAACGCAAGAAGACTAAACTCAGTGGCATATTTTTATAGAGTTGGGCAGGATCCATTATGTGTAAATTCTCTCCACCAATCCAATCCCTTTGTTCTGTTTTTGGGGAAAAAAACATAACTCAATAACAAAATCAATGAAAACAGTTCATAAATACAGTTTATGACATTAGTGCTTTGGGGTTAAGTACAACACCCCTCCTACAGTAAGGAGTTTGTCTCATATTAAATGTATTTTAAATAAAACTTAAACTGGTTCTCCGGCATATGAAATCAGACTGAAATTTATGATATTTATACATATAGGTTAGGATAGTAAGGTTTTCTACAAGCATGAGAGAGTTATTATACTGAAATAGAAAAATTAGACAATTTACAGGGAAATGTATTTAAGCCATATTCAGAACATAGTTTTCCCAAAACTGCATGGCATATTTGCCTTCAAATATTCTTATTTAGGGATTTAAAAAATTCATCATACAATCTAATGATTATCTCTGGTTAAAAAAAAATGAAGTAATTTCTTAAGTACCTATGGGAAAGGCATTCAAAGATACCAGGATGACAATTTGAAAATGCGTGTGATTAAGCCAGGCATAGCTCCCTTCATTTCCTCCTTCTGCTTTTATGAGCAGCATGGCAACTCAGTGCCAAGGCAGGGCTCAGTAGTGCTGAGTAAATATAGCTCATGGCTGCCATGGGATTGTAGGATGAAGGAAGAGCCTTCGCACCATTGCCACTGAAAGGCACACATGTAAAATATTCTGTGCCTTGTGAATCCTTTTAGAAAGGATCTCTAGCTTCTGGAAAAAACGGTGATTGTCTAGAACATTCATTCCCAGAAATACATGGATATTTTTCTGACTCCATTTATGACTTTAAAGATTAATAAGGAATTAAGTTGGAGCAGATATTTAATTCAAGGTAAAGGGGACTAAGAGGAATGTGGCTCTGTGTCACATTCCTATAGTTTAATATACTCAATAATGCATCCACAAATATCCATACTCTCACAAATCTTTCTTTATTCTGCCCTTAAAGGTAAATTTTCTTTCTTTTGAATTTTAATAGCACCTAGTCTGCTTAACTAATGATGGTAATTTTTATTTACATTATAATTTTTGTCAGTAAGCTATGTCTTTACCATTGGACTCAGCCCTTTGAAGTCAGGAATCAAAATCCTCGCTCATTTCCTCCACAGAAGCTTGCTCAGTGCTTTACATTCATGGGACCATTGGAAGCATTGTGTAGTTTGCAGTATACCAGGAGACAACCACGATCCTTAAAATATACCTTTGCAGACTAAAAATCCTAAAACAACTATCAGAGTATTAAATCAATAGCAATATTCCTTCACTATACTATGGTTATAAGAGATTAAGTATTTTACTTCTTAAAAATGTATATGGACAGAGATTAATATTCATGTATCATTTTTATGATTTTGATGAGTTGTTATTTATCAAACAAATCTTTTATCTGACTTTCTTATTTTAATTTAATCAATATTATTAGAGTGATTACATTTGTTAAGGGCTTTTTATAGACCAGACATGGTGCTAAACCATTTAGGTACAATATTTCTGATCCTATAAAATGTTTCATATCCTCATTAACAAGTGGCTGAAAATATAGACTCAGATGGCCTAATTAAATTGCTTGAGGTCATATAACGAGTTGAACTGGTATGCAAATCCAGATTTGTATTTTTCCAAATCCTATGGGATTTTCACAATAGCTTTCTTATTCTCTATAAATAGTTAACATTTTAAAATTATAATGTGCTTAATTTAAGGAATGATCAATATATAACTGGATATATTTGTTGTTGGGGATCTCATTAAAATTAATGGACATAACTCTGATTTTATGCCATTAATTTTCCAATTAATACTCCTTTAATTTTCCGGATCAACTCCACATATTAAGTGTCCACTTTACTGGTCTCACCTTGAAAAGTCACAAGGAGAGTGGAAGATGTAGGGTTATAGTATTTAATCTTAGATTCTATGGAGGAGGAAGGAGGAATCTAAATGCAATCTTTAAATGCAAATGTGTTAAAACAGTCATAAAACTAATTGTATCCATAATATAGAATTTGTAAAATTACAAATAATGAAGAACCTAAGAAAGGCAAAAATAGGCGTGGATTTCTTGGTTTGATCAAATGAACAAAGATGAGAAGAAGGAAGTGAGATGAGTAGAGAAGCATTCAGTAAGTGCATACAAACTAGAGAAGCATTCAGTAAGTGCATACAAACATGCTAGCACGTCACTTGGAGATCATACTGGCTAATGTTTGTGAACATATCCCTGAGTGTTTTGACTTGAATCATTAAAAGACAGTCTTGGTGAAATGCAAAATTGCATTAGCATGATCAATTTATTTTTGAAAATCTGTCATAACTTTTTTTATAAGGTGTACTACTATCCAACCTAATATTCACTCTGACTGGCATATCTCTAAAAGGAATATCAGTTTAACTTATGGTAATTATTGCAAACAGTGTAAATGATAAATGCTTTTCTCACATTGGCAAAATGCTCAACTCTAGCTAATCTGATTAGCCTTTTAAAGATTTTTTAAAAATTAAGATCTTACTTATTTATTTGAGAGAGAGAGAGAGAGCATGAGCAGGGTGAGGGGAAGAGAGAGAAGCAAACTCCCTGCTAAGCTGGAAGCTTGATTTGAGGCTTGATCCTGAGACTCCGGGACCATGACCCGAGCTGACACTCAACCGACTGAGCCACCCAGGGGCCCCTAATCTAGTCTTAATATTTTTATTAAAATAAATGTCTCCTTCTCTGGATTACAACTATTTAGTTACATCAATATTCTCTGTTAGACTATAAACTACTTGCAATCAAGATCAGCAACTAATTTATCTTTATATCTTCCAAATCACAGGAAACCATACTCTGCATATTTTGCAGAGCGAGCAGGTGACTGAATGAAAGAATGACATATTTCGATCCTCAGATAAATCTGAGTTGGTTTTCCACGTGTCAAGTTTTACAAGTGGATGTCTCTATTCCCATTAAAGTTAAAAGACTTTTCTACTTTCACTCTAGAAAATCACTGTAATTTAAGCCAATAGATTAATCCCAGAACTGAACAAACCCTCTGTCAGAGATTCAGGAATCTCAGATCCCAGAACAGAAAGACAAAACTGCTCTGACAACCAGCAGGATCCTTAACACATGGACTGTCGATCCTCCAAACAATGGAAATTTCTACTACTTCTGCTCTAACACCAAACTCAGCAGTTCTGCTCAGACTGTCATTCCCGGCTTTAAAACTGTTGGTGGCTCCCCCAGGGCAGCCTGTTCCACATTCAGACAGTTCCAGCTGTTAAGACCTTCTTTCGTAGAGCAGAAATTTGCCTTCTTATGGTTCCCAACATTGGTCCTTGTTCTCCCCCTCAGAAAATTGAAAACTAAATGCAGTTTTTCTTCCATATGACGCCTCTTCAAATATTTGCACATCTATTACTTCCCCTTTAAGTCCTTTCTTCTCTCAATTAAAGATCTTGTTTCTACAACTGGCTTGTGGGATATTGCCAAACCACATCATCTCCCTTCAATTCTCATAGAGGTGATGACTTTGGATTCAATTCAGAATCACCTATTGACCTGCACTCAGTTCCACTGTGTTCTAATCGGCCCATTTCATCAGCTCTTGATATTATAAAAGCAGGACGTTATCTGTAGCTACTGAGGACGTATTTTCTCATCCAGCTCAGTTAAATGATGTTTCCCTGCTTATGACCTTATCACATATAGGCATGTAACTCCATTGTAATTAAATAATTCTCCCTGTAATCATTTGATTCCTGTCTAAACAGCTTCTATATGATGAGTCCCCAGAAGGCAGGAAATATGGCTTTTCACAGCTACATTGTGAGACTACCACTGAGGCCACCACAATGCCTGGCACATAACAGGCACTCAATAAGTATGTCCTATAAATATGGAATACACATTATTCAGTGAAGATTGAGCGACACCTATATACTCAGTACTAGTACTTTACCTTCATCTACATTTATAAATGTCAAAAGCATTTTTTTCTTTACAATTCATTTGAGGAATTCATGAAAATATGGAATGCGGCAGGATCAAGAAAAAGAACTCTGGATCAGGAGGTTTACAACCATATAGAAAATTACTATGGCATTGATCCCTATCACTGAGACATAGTCATTTAATTACTCAACCACATTAACAATCAGCCATATGGGTGCCTTGTCGCTAAGGGTTTCATATCATCCCTTTTACTACATCATTTTGCTAGAAGCGAAAGGAGAACAACACATCACTTAAATTGCCATCCTACTCATGCACAGTTTAATACCCCTGCCAAGGCACAAACAGAGACAAGACGATTAGAGGGAAATAATCTGCTGTGGGAAAAACAGATCATATTCACCGCTTTCACGGTAATTTCTATCTTGATGAAAATGAGAGATATCATGTTATTTCATTACAAATATCTCAGTACTTAAATTCACAATATACATACGTGGCAAATGGCATGTACGGGCATGAACTCATGTAACTGTTGTCCCTCAAACGTCAGGTCACTAAACAACAGACAGTTGATATGAAGAGTTGAGGCCCAGTGCTAAAAACTGGGTGAATAAACAATTTTACATGCATTCTTTAATGCTTTGTCAGCTGACTCCAGGCCAAAAGCATCTCCTTTCTTTTATTTTCCAAGAAAAACATGAACCGAGTACATTTCCTTTCAGTATTTCCATGTTTGTTGAACTATGTGCCGTACATAGTGTCAGATCTAGGAAGAAATGGTGAGTTAGGCAAAAGGGAGCCCTGATGTGTACAAGAACTTACACTTGGCTAGCGTGTGAGACATGCTGTGGTAGGGGAAGTGCCCAAACTCCTGCAACATGTAGGAGGGGCTTCTTACCAAAACTTGGAGTGGGAGTGGGGAGCAAGGAAGACTTTCCAGAGGAAGAGATTTCTAAGCTGTACTTGAAGAATAAATAAGAATTAGATAAGATGGGAGCTCAGAATTTTCTAGAGAGAAATAACATCATGTAGAAATGCCTGAAGGTGAGGGAAAATTTTGGTATTACTGGCAAACAGAGCAGAAAGTGGTACAGAATGGGGAGGGGGCAGGGATTGGGGGGGGAAGCAGGAATCAGCTCTTGCAAGGCCTGGCATGGCCTGTTGAGGAGTTTAGGACTTCATTTTAAGGGGATAGGGAGCCACTGAAAGCTTTCAAGCTGCAGACTGACATAGGCTAATTTATCTTCTCAGCATGCAGAATGGATGTGAGTCAAGGAAAGTCATGGCAACAAGAGAATAGGCTGCTTCAGTTAGCCACGGGAGAACATATGGTGGCCTTCAGCTATGGCTGTAGCTGTGGGACAAGAGAAAAGTAGACAGAGTCAAGAGAAGCTTAGGGGGCGCCTGGGTGGCTCAGTGAGTTAATGCCTCTGCTTTCGGCTCAGGTCATGATCTCAGGGTCCTGGGATC
>LNAC01000427.1:1301006-1441821 GCA_002007465.1 Ailurus styani
AAAAAAAAAAAAAAAGAGAAGCTTAGGAAATTAGCATTCACAGGCCATGGAGTTTGACTGAAAATATTCAGTTGATATTAAATATGAAGGAACATTCTGTCATCAACAGAGTATGTTCTAATAGCATAGAGGCAGAGTGATAGCATACGTTAGTTCCAAGTGGGGACAACAACGGTAGTAGAAGAAAAAAAAAAGTGTCATTTGAGTTAGGTCTTAAAGAATGCATGTGATTTTCAGAGGCCAAAGCTGGGTGTACAAAATAGAACAAATTAACCAAGGCGTAGGGTAGATAAATTTGTTATTTATTCAGGGAACTAATTGGAAATTAGAGAAAAGTCTGCTTTGTTTTTCCTGATCAGTGTACAGTGTTGGATGTTGGACTCATATAAGTTTTTTCTAATTCATATATATATTTATATATGTTATATATATGGTGTATATATAGTTCTATGGAAAGGAATCAGTCTAATAAAAGAAGTGAGTTAATTTATTTCCTAGTATATACGAAAATTAAACCAAGTCTTGATTTCTTAAAACATACATAGTCATTTTTGTAGTAGATCACAAATTTGAAGGAAAAGAGTAAGCATATTTTGTATGAATCTAACAATTCAAGAAATTGACATGTCAGGCACACACACATCCGCCACCAACCCACCAACACTATCTCCCCAGCCCAACACACACACACACACACACACACACACACACACACAACACCAACCCACCAACACAAACTCTCCACCCCAGTACTCTCTCTCTCTCTCTTACACACACACACACACACACACACACACACACACACACACACACNACAAATTTGAAGGAAAAGAGTAAGCATATTTTGTATGAATGTAACAATTCAAGAAATTGACATGTCAGGCACACACACATCTGCCACCAAGCCACCAACACTATCTCCCCAGACCAACACACACACACACACACACACACACACACACACACACTGCCATAGATTCCTGGAATTACTCCGGGCTGGCTTAATGTTTTACCTCCTGCAAAAAGTACCACCTAAAGGTTAACAATTGGTCATATACCTAGTCTTACTCTGTCAGTGTGATCAAGAGATCCACGTAGACCCCAAATCTTTTTTTCTCTGTCTAATTCATATAAAGCAATAACTTCACCAAGAAAGTTTTCTAAGAATCTTGTGATTTTCTGTGAAAATTCTATCAAAAGATAAAATGGGACTCCTGTGGAATTCTCATAAGAATTCCATATTAAAAGTTGCATTCAAAGGTTTATCAGCAAAGGCCGTGAGAGATGAAACATAATGTCCAGGAGGAGTCCGTGTTTGATCCTACTTATTAAATATTCCATCAAGGCTTAGAATGCAAAAATGCCACTTTCAAACACAGCACTTAGAAGAAAATGAAAAAAAGAACACCTTTCAGGAATTGCAGTTTGAGGAAACTGTATAGATGGCCGATGCGATTTAATGTGAGGTCTAGTAGAGTATATTAAAATGGAGATTCGTCAGCTTTTCTCCAGATCTCTCAGAAAGGAATCTAGAAATTGAAATTTTTAAAAGACTTTTTATTTATTTATTTGACAGAGAGAGAGAGAGAGATCACAAGTAGGCAGAGAGACAGGCAGAGAGGAGGAAGCAGGCTCCCTGCTGAGCATGGAGCAGGATGTGGGCTTGATCCCAGGACCCTGAGATCATGACCTGAGCTGAAGGCAGAGGCTTTAACCCACTGAGCCACCCAGGCGACCCTAGAACCTAAATTTTTAATACACACATGCATGTTCCTAAATTTGAAAACTACGGATAAAATGTAACTGCATATTTAATTGACAAACTGATAATTAGAGACTGTAAATGACTTGCTTGGAGTTGCAAAAGTAGTTCTTACCCATGCTAGGACTCGTTTCAAAACTCAAGAAGGACAAACACCATAGAATTTCACTCATATGTGGAATTTAAGAAATAAAACAAATGGGAATAGGGAAAACAAGAGAGAAAGAGGCAAACCAAGAAACAGACCCTTAACTACAGAGAACAAAATGGTTACCAGAAGGGAGGTGGGTGGGGGGATGGGTAAAATAGGTGATGGAGATTAAGGAGTGCACTTGTGATGAGCACCGGGTGTTGTATGAAAGTGCCTAATCACTAAATTATACACTTGAAACTAATATTATACTGTATGCTAACTGGAATTCAAATAAAAACTTAAAAAAAAAACTTTGTGTCAGGATCATTTGGTCTCAATCATTTGCTCAGATGCATGGCATGTACAGAGGGTGGTCACACTCTCCCTTCATCATCTGACAGACGGACCTATAAAGAATATGTGCAGATTTGGCCATTAATATCCTGAGAGTCAGTGTCTTCCCAATGGTTTTTCATTCATGTTTGGTGATTAGGTTTCTGTCAGCAAATATAGCAACATGTAAAGGCAATGAACTAAAGAAATGAACACACATACATGTATAATTTCTTTATCAATAAGAAGATATACTTCCTTTCTATTTTCCTTAACAGAACCTTCAAGAAAATAACCCTGAAAACAGAACTGGCGACAAATTCAGAAAAGATTTAGGCAGTATTGTGACATCATCCAAATGTGGTGGAGTAGAGTTCCACATATGAATTCTTTCAAGCATCAGAACTTTGTTGATTGCAAGTGATAATAAAGCAAATAACATTTTATCCAATTAAATTCTTCTCTTCTTTTTTTTACTTTGTCGATTATTTTTCCCATGGAAAGAGTAAAAACCTATACAGTGTTTATGAGGGGAGGAAAAAACTAATATTTTTTGAATACCCACTGTGAGGTAAATACTCAACATTAGGAACTGCCTCATAATGACTTTAGATCTTCCCCCACACACACACAACATACACACTAAGTACTTATTAGTCAAATTAGCCACGGGCTATTAGCAAATCTACCAAGAAATAGCGGTTTTATTTATTTTTATTTTTTATTTTTTAAAGATTTTATTTATTTATTTGACACAGAGAGAGAGATTACAAGTAGGCAGAGAGGCAGGCAGAGAGACAGGGAGAGGAGGAAGCAGGCTCCCTGCTGAGCAGAGAGCCCGATGCGGGCCTCCCTCCAAGGAGGACGCTGAGATCATGACCTGAGCCGAAAGCAGAGGCTTTAACCCACTGAGCCACCCAGGCGCCCAAGAAATAGCAATTTTAAAACTTAATTCTACTATACAAGCCATGGAATTTTATGGCTTTCCTTTAAGTATCTCATCTTTTGGGGTATTTCTATAAAATTACTGTTTCCCCATGTAGCTTTCTCATCACAACACTGATAGTCGTTAAATTATTATAATTATTGCTTTACATGAATGAGTCTCCCTCTAGCCCCTTACTAAATTGGAAGTCTCAAAAGGAAGAGCAAGCCAAAACAAAGTTTTAGTTGAGTAACAGTAACAAGTGCTCCAGTTTTTACTGCCACTACACTGCCAGATTTTTCCATAACAGTCTGGGAACTTCATTTCCCTTAATTCTAATCTTTGCAACATATTCTATTTTTTTCTCTTTTTTAAAAATTTTATTTATTTATTTATTTGAGAGAGAGACACAGAGACAAAGCTTGAGGAGGCAGGGGGAGAGGGAGAAGCAGGCTTCTGGCTGAGCAGGGAGTCCTGAGAGAGGAGATGTAGGGTTGGATCCCAGGACCCTGAGATCATGAGCTGAGCTGAAGGCAGATGCTTAACTGACTGAGCCACCCACTCACTCCTATTTTTTTTCTTCTTTAAATAGAATCATATGTAGGGAGAGGTTTAGTCAGTAGCAGTTACTCTACAAATCAGACAGGGAGTAAATTTGCCTTGGGAAACAGTAGTTCCCAAAGTGTTTAGGCACTACAACACTAAGCTGGCCTTACAAGGCATGTAAGCCCAGTGTTCTCACATATAGAGTTTAACAAAATGAAGCTCAAGCTCATCACACAGTGTCACCTGGACAAGGACTGATGAGGACTGGGAGTTATTCAATGTAGCTTCTTGTTCAGATTCATTCATTCATCCTTTTATTCAAACATTTACATTACAGAGCACCCGCTATATGACAGGCACTGTTTTAGTCCTATCATATTAAAAGAACGAATAACACAGACAAAAATCCCTCCTTCACACTGTTCATAAGTGGGAAGGATTGCCAATACAAGCATGTAATGTCAGATATTTATAAGTGCTCAGAAAAGAAACCAAAGGCAAGATATGAGAACAGAGAATGGTGGGCAGTAGAGTTTTAGATGGGGCCATCACAAAAATTCACTCCGAGGAGGTAAAGGATGAGCAAATATCAGAATGTGGTGGGGATGAAGTATGCAAACATCTGGGATAAGAACATCCTAGGCCAAATGCAAAATCAGTGCAGGTCTTGAGTTAGAAAGTGCTTGAAACGTTCCAGGAAGAGCCCAGAGGTCTCTGGGGCTGCAGAAGAGTGAACAGAAGAGTGACAACATCACGGAAAGGCAAAACCACAAGCCATATAATGTAGGAGACTATAAACCTAAGTAAGACTGGAGAATCACTAAAACCTACTCCTGGAACCAATATAACACTATATGTTAACTAACTAGAATTTAATGAAAAATTTAAAACTAAGTAAAGTTGGAAATCAGTAGAAATTTAGGGACAGTGACTTGGTCTAATGGTTGTTTTGAAGGATTCCTCTGCTACTATGTGGAAAATAGGATAGAAGAAACAAGGCTTGAAACTAGACAATCAAGATGGACAGAAGGGCAGTCCAGTGACAGAAAACAGATATTGCACTAATATGTTGGTGAGGCAGAAGGTGAAAAAAGGTCCCATTCAAGCTGAAATTTGAAGTTAAAGCCAAAAAGATTTGTTGGTGAACTGCCACACTTCCTCTTATGTGTAAGTAACTGAACCTAATTGAGCCTTCATTTCTACATCTCTAGAATAAAATATTTTCTTAGTGAAATAACAAATCAAGACAATGATCACTAATGACGGCTATTATTACAGAGATAGAGTGAAAACCATGTATTATGTGCTTCCTGATGAAAATGTACAATGTCAATTATGAGATACTCTTGACAAAAATTGAATCTGAATCTGATCATGTTTCTAAATCTAACTTTCTGATCATGTTTCTAAATCTTACACAAAATACAGGAAGCCAAGGCACATGTTCACACCAACGGAATATAACCAGCAAAATCTAAAATATGGGTAAATCTATAAGAAAAATCTAATTGTCCATCAAATAAACGGCAAGAGACAAAATGAGAGTGTGAAGACCCAAAGCATTAAAAGAGATCTGAGAAATGCATCAGACAATTACCGTGTATGAATCTTTTTATTTATTTTTTATTTTTTAAAGATTTTATTTATTTATTTGACAGAGAGAGATTACAAGCAGGCAGAGAGGCAGGCAGAGAGAGAGAGGAGGAAGCAGGCTCCCTGCTGAGCAGAGAGCCGGATGCGGGCCTTGATCCCAGGACCCTGAGATCATGACCTGAGCCGAAGGCAGAGGTTTTAACCCACTGAGCCACCCAGGCGCCCTATGAATCTTTTTAGATTCTGACTTGAACAACTACCAAAATCAATTTATGAGACAATTCATGCAATCTAAAAGAGACCATATGGTCAGCAAAATCCGAAGTATTTACTACTGGGTCTTTCACAGAAAAAAAGTATGCCAAACTCCAGCATGGCACACAGGGCACTGATAACCCAATTTCAGGCCTGGGAGATGACAGCCCTTGTTATGAGCTTGTAAAAAAGTTACTTGTTACCTATTCTTTAGGTGTGTAATAATACTAGGAAAAAAATTTTTTTTAAAAGGAATCAGAATGCTTCCATATGAGGACGGATTCCTTTTTTTTTTTTAAGTAGTCCTCCAAGAAAAGATAAAATTTAGATAAAGTTGACTCATCAAAAAAAAAAAATCAAGAAGGGAGTAATATATAGCTTTTCTAGGGAAGTATTTTGTGATATACAATAAAAATGGATGCTTTGGAGTCTTACAGAGCTAGAAAACTTAATTTTCCTTTTTTTTTTTAAAGATTTTATTTATTGATTTGACAGAGAGAGACACAGTGAGAAAGGAAACACAAGCAGGGGGAGGGGGAGAGGAAGAAACAGGCTTCCTGGCCTAACAGGGAGCCCGATGCTGGGACTGGATCCCAGGCCCCAGGGATCATGACCTGAGCCAAAGGCAGATGCTTAATCACTGAGCCACCCAGGCACCCATTAATTGTCCATTTCTGCCAGAGAAGCAGAACGTTTAGCAATAAAGTTTACAAACTATAAGGAAATGTGGCTAAAAGGAGGACATTTCATGTTAATACAAGGTCATAAAATATCTGGCTGCCACGGTTGCACGAGATTGGCAGGAAACACTTGACCAGGAGCACACTAAATTACAGTGAAACTCAAACGCTAAAGAAACCTAAAATCTGTTTCACAAAAACCTCTAACTGTTCAGCTATTAAGGTCATCCACGTATTTCTGAATTCAGACACCAGGAAGTGGATCACTAACCATGTGCTTCCTCTAGAAATCATCCACTTCGGATAAGGCCAAGAAGAAAAATAATAGGGGAGACCCTTGGAAGATGGAACCAGGGCAATAGAGGACAATGAAATGAGCGCATTATTTTAGAGAACAGAATCAGGGGCTGCCCCATGATTAGCTGAGCCGAGAACTCACTCTCCTTCCATGACCAAGAATCCAGACTTCCCCTGCTCACAGGGATATGATACATGTCAAGTTCCAGGGACTGCTGTGTTTTTGATTTTCCGGTCTGCCTTTTCGGAACAGGTTTTCCTTTTTTGGGCAAATATAGTGTTCTTTCTATGCCATCTTATAATGGGCATCTAAAGGTGCATGACTTAATTTCTAGCCAGAGAAACAGAAAACAACTTTCTAAGGAGAATTAGAAACACTCTCCAGAGATACTTGACTTTTGGATGAAAGCTGTTCATGGAAGCAACTTGGTATTTTCTCTTTTTAAGCTACGAGGTGAAAGCATTATTGATACGTGTGCAAAGTAAAAACAGCATTCGCTTTTGTGGCAAAGAGAAAGGCCATGAGGGGTACTATTAATTACCTATTGAGAAATACTCTCCATTTTTTCCTTACTAATAGAAATCCTATTTTCTTTAACTGTTTAATATATGCATACATATATACTATGTGCATATAAGGTATGTTTAATTTGTATATACCATGAATGCTTTCTTCACCACTGTATCTTTAACACCTAGAATATTCACTGACAGAAAGCAAATATATGAAAAAAAGAAAAGAAAAATACTAAAACAAAATTATGGAATTAAAAGCAACACTCCAAATGACAGATGTACAATGCTTATGTTTGAAACTATGAAATACATATATCTATGGTCAAGGACCAGAAGGTGAAATGCAAAAAAAAAATGCACAAGTGATTTTTATTTCAAAATGGTTTTCAATATTGTTTTGTTATATTTTCCATAAACAAAACAAAATAAATAAAATTTGGAAAATGTTCAAGATGACTTCTTCCTTTCATATGCTATGATTTTTTTCAGCCCCACACACATGGGAGTGCCTTATGGGACACGTATGGGACAGCCTTATGTCTGTGTTGGCATACGTGATCACTTGAGTGCTTCCTCAGCATTAAGATCTGATTATGAAATGCCCCAGCAATCCACTGTAAGCTCATAACCAGTGATAAGGGAAACCACTTCTCTTAATGACCTCGCATATTAATTTCCTCAAATGCTTGGGTTCGTGCCCCAGATTGGGAGTACAAAGACAAAACAATCTGTGCTTTGCAGAATCACAACTTGTAGGTACATGGGCCTTACTTAATACAACAGTTATTGTGGCAATAAAGATACAAATAAAGGAATCATTTCCTTTACTTAAGTTATTCAATCTATGTGTGGTTATAGCAGAAATGTATGCATTAAAACAAAACAAAACAGAACAACTTTCCTAAATACTGTGTGTTTTATCATGAGTTTAGCCTTTGCAGACTGCAAAATGAACAGTTTAGATCCAGAAGCCAATATAATGTCTTTCAAATTTGAGGAAGGCCGTTGATGCTGCAAAGAGAAGAAGCTCAAGAATAATAGAGGGGGAAGAGCCTTACTTTCCACTGTGAAAAGGGCTGAACACAACGTGTGGGTTAAACCTTTTACTGGTGTGGCTGGGGCCCTGGGGGTAAGGAAGAAGGGAAAGACAGTCTATTCAAAAATCAACAAAAGCAAAGGACTCCTTCAAAGATGAATAAGAAAAAGAAGGAACTAACTCTATTGAGAGTTTGATATCTCTAGAAAATCCTCTAGCATTTTGCATTGATTTTGCATTGATTTCATTTCAATATACCAATCACCCTTAACATTAACTATTTTTATCTCATTTACAAAGAAAGAGCCAAAGCTCCCTAAGGAAATAACTTGCCCCAATTAAAGCTGTGGTAAATGGTGAAGCCTGTAATTAAGCCCTATTTGCATATAAGGTGTGGGCTCCCAGCTCACCCCCAGCTGGATGGGCCAGTCCAGGAGAGGAAGAAAGTGCAAGCGTTAAAGTGACTTAACACATGGTGAGTGGACAGCATTTGATGAAATGGGACAGATCATTAGGAGTCTGAAAGTCATGCTATGGAGTTTGTATTTTATAGACTTTGCGTATTTGATGGGAAGAAACTGAAACCACATACATAAAGTGGAGTTTTATTTTTTTTAAAGATTTTATTTATTTATTTGACACAGAGAGATTACAAGTAGGAAAAGAAGCAGGCAGAGAGAGAGGGGGAAGCAGGCTCCCCGCTGAGCAGGGAGCCCGATGTGGGGCTCGATCCCAGGACCCTGAGATCATGACCTGAGCCGAAGGCAGAGGCTTTAACCCACTGAGCCACCCAGGCGCCCATAAAATGGAGTTCTAGAAAGGTTTTTCTGGTGCGGGTGCTCTATTACTGAAGCACCATTCTTCTGCATAGTCCTGTTTTGTAAGGTAAATGACTGACAGAAGTAAAACCTAAAGTTCTTAAGACTTTAACGCAAAAGCGTTCAATGAAACTCACAGAGAGAGACTGGGGAAGGAAAAATAAATAGGGCTCTGAAAGAGAGCGAAAAGTGAGTCTGGGCACAATTTAATCTTTTCTGAGATTTGGAGTTATTCCAGGTAACAAAGTGTACTGGACAAATTTGGAGCTGGAGGGTAAGCCCTTTCCTTGTAAGCCCTTCCTTACAAGGGCTGATGAATGGGACAATACCAGGGGAAACAAGTCCCATGATAATCTACATGAATAGTATCCCTTGATTTCTGCAGGGCGTATCCTGCATGGCTCCGTGAAGAAGCCCCACCTCTAGCAGACAGTGAGAGCATGGCTTTCATTTCACTCATGCCTTATACTGTTACTTTCCCAGAGTGAGCCCTAATAATCATCATCCGTGCTGCAGTATGCACATGATCCTGATGGAAAATCAATTTAAAATGATTAAGTATCTCAGATATGCAAAAGAAACAGAGTATATATAGTACACAGTGAAGGTATATGTAGTAAAATACCATATTTGACAAATACTAACTTTTTGTTAAATTTGCTTTGGGTCATGCTTTTTAAGTCATAAAACATTGTCCATATGTATCAAATACACTTTTTACCTCTTTGCAGCTTTTCCCACCATTCCTTCCAAAATGTAACACTATACTCATAGAGGTCTTTTGAAAATTCATAAAGCCCCCTCCCCTTGATCATATGCTAGTTGAGAGTTTGTTATTTCCTGCAAAAGCTCCCTCCAGAGTGCTGTAAAACTCACTTATGCTATTTGGCTTTCCCCAAATTAAGTGTGCCCAGAGACCTGAATGGAGTGTGATTGCAGGTACACTCTTCCTTAATGGATTATAAATCAGAGCTGCCATTTGGCATTGCACCAGGATATTTTTAGAGTACTCTTTTCCTAAATATTTATTGAGCTCTGCAGATTTTGATCACATGTCTCTTATGTAACACAATACTGTTGTATGGCACCTTTTATTTTCAAGGGCTTTTTTCACCCATCCTCATAATGATTGAGAAAAATTAAAGAGAACAAGTTTTTTTCACCACTTTATAGCTGAAGGAAACCATGGACTAGAGAATATAAGAGAGGCTGAAAAGATCACAGCTCATAAAGTAGTGGAGAAAGAAAAAATCTTAATCTCTTTCAACTATGTCTTCATCTCTTCTCAAAAGTTAAACAAAACATAGTGGCATTCTTTCATGATCTTTTTCTATCAGAGAAATTCAGCTCCATTTTTATGGAAAAAAAACCAAACCTGTATTTAGAAATCTTGTGAACCTAGGTTTTTTCGGTGTTTTGATTTTTAAAAAAAATTCCAAGTAACTTTTTTTTTTTTTGGTACAAAAGGGAAACAGGCTTAAAAAAAATGACATTTAGTGATACTGTATGCAAATTTCTAAATCCTACACTGTGATGCTAGATCTAATTCATCACATCTCTTAGGAAAAAAATTGTAACAACATTTTTACCACTGAGGAAATTGAGGTTTAAAGTAAGTACATATCTTATGTGAGGTCATAGATGTTCAAGACTGGGATGCAAGTCTGTCTGACAAATGCCCGTATCCCTTTGTCTTTGATCTTCTTTGGTATTTTCCTCTGAGTTAATTGACTGAATTGAACAATCTGATTTGTGCATGGATTGGAAACTTAGTCCTTGTGATGAGCTTGAGGCAGCATAAAGCAAGTTTATATGTAAGTATCATGATGATAACAGCTGCACCTAAATATCTTATGAACTGAGGAGAATGAGAAACTTGAGATTCTATACCAGGAGTCTTCTAGCCCCGGGGGAGGAAGAAAAGCCAACTAACAAAACAAACATACTAAGCATACTAAACATACGAAACACACTAAACATACTAAAATAATGCCTATTGTATGGGTCATTGTGAGAAATAAATAAGAGAATCTATTTTAAAGATAATCCATTTTAGGTGCTCAGTCACTATACATAATAAAAGCACAATATATGGACATAGTATACTATTATGTTATTAATATTATTATGGAAAAAAATTTTACTCTGCACTATCCAGAGTCCACACAGAGGGGCTGGAGGAAAATGAATCATCCCCTTCACAACCATGTACTGATACCTGCTCCACAGTTGAGGATACCATGTCAGGTGAAGAAGGACACCCATGCAATAGAACTTGGTTCTTGTAGTTGAGAATTACACAGTCTAACGGGGGAAACGCACAGTTTCACATAATTACAATGGAGTGTGAGAAATGTGCTGATAGTCACATATAAGGCTAAGGGAATTTTAGGCTGAAAAAGAATTCTCTAAGGATTTGAGGGAAGCATCACTATGAAAGGGACCCGATGATGCTCCTGCTGCTGCCATTGTGGGACTATGGATGAATAACAGACCCCCAAGCCTTGGTTTCCCACTGGCAAAAAAAGGGCAATGATATTTTTCTACAGGGGTGCATGGGTAGCTCTGTGACTTAAGCATCCAACCCTTGATTTCAGCTCAGGTCAGGATCACAGGGTTGTGAGATTAAGGCCCTTGTTGGGCTCCTCACTGGGCATGGAGCCTGCTTAAGATTCTCTCTCTGCCCCTCCCTTCTCCTTCACTCTCTCTCTCCCTTTGTTGTGAGGATCACACACACACACACACACACACACACACTCTCTCTCTCTCTCTCTCTCTCTCTCTCTCTCTCTCTCTATCCCTCTCTCTCTCTGTCTCTCTCAATCTCTCTCTGGCTAAACATTAAATTTTAACGTTGAGTTTATCCAAGGTTGCAGATTTGGCCCCAAGTTACATAGGAGTTTTCCTATAATATGATGTTGTTCCCAGGAGCCTTGGGCGACTGAAAAGGATTCTGGAGAAGTAGTATTTGCTTGCTTATTTAATAATGCTTGCTTATTTAATTTAACAACGCTTGCTTATTTAATTGATTACTATCTATGAGATCGACAATTGTAGAAAATTGTGAAAATCTACAGAAATTACTTTAAAAATTTTTGTCAATCCAGCTTTTATTATTGAAGACATTAATTGGTAAGTACTGTTTTTTAGGAAAGACTCAGAGTTTTGACCGATTTTGTTATTTGGCCAAAAGTATCATTGATTAACATTCTAACTCCATAAAATTTTTATGGATTTTCTGATTTCTAAACCTATTTGTAATATACAAAATGTTTATAATTCTAAATAAGCTAGAAAGATAACTCATTTCACATAAATAAAGCTTTTAGGAAGTAGCATTATATGTAAAGATACATAAGATATGATGAAATTTCTACAGAATGGACATTACATGACCCCCCCCCAAAAAAAGCAATTGTGAGTCAGAAGGCCTGAGTTCTAGTCTCTATTATGATCCAAACAAGCAGTATAATTTCCCTGAGCCCATTTCCTCTTAATTATAATAATGTCAAAACCAGATACTCTCCAAAGTTTCCTGATTTTATAACTTTTCCAATTCTTATTCAGCTAAGATTTTTTAAGCCATGGGTGAAGAGATCTAACAATCGCTGTAGAAAATGTTTTATCTCAAATTAGAAAGTATTAAATTTTACCCAAGTATTAAAAACAATAGACTGAGCAAGTGGTTTGGGAAAATAAACCAAAGCAGGTGACTTACAGAAGATCCTTTATCAACGAAATAGTGAAATTTTGACAATTAAAATTAACCTTTGGTATTCTAAAAGCTGAATCAGCTATCTTTATTAAGTTGGTCAAAACATTCCATTATTTAGAAAGATCACTTAAATAAATGTTAAAATGCTTTTACAGATCAAGTGGATATTGTTAGTAGATTACTTTAAAGGTAAATTCACTATATTTTAGGTCAAAAGGTTTTATCTAAATGTAAAAATAATCCCTTATATTTTTACTAAAGCATTAAAAAATTAGCAGTATATAATTTAACCACTTATTTGATGTTTTAAAAAGATCTTTTTATGGCAATAGCAATTCTGAAATTATATCATGATATAAAAAGAAAAAATGAGACTGAAATATTTGCTAGCATAGCAACAAAATTCAGTCTTATATTTGCTTTTTAATATTGAAAGCCTTCTGATCATTAGGCAACAAATGTCAACTGAATGGACAGAATTTAATTTCAATTAATATATATCCATTAAAACTGCTAAAAAGATGGAATCTAGACAAGGTTAAGTGTCCCCATCCACTGTGGCGTGGAGCGTAATACAATACTTCATTGTATTATACCAGATAACCTTTCACATTGAGTTCTTGGCCTCTCTCCTCTGCTTTCAGATACTGATTTCTTTTTCTCTCCCTCCATCTCTTCGTTTCCCAAACAGAGAATGCTTCAGGGCAGTTGAGTTTATCATTTTTGGGGGAAGGAAATACCAGGGAAAGGATTCAACCTGCATTCACTGAGTGTTACAAGGTTCACAGGGGTGTGTTTGGTGCTGTGGTAGATGCTTGAGGGATGGTCAAGATGAAGATTGTGTAGGATCTAAGCAAGAAAAAGCATGGACTCACATAGCCACGAAATGAGGTGTATGTGATCAGTGCCAGAAAGAGGTAGGAACAAGGAGATCTGGAAGAATCCTAGAAGGTCACATGTACCCAGTTGCCCCATCATCCATAGGTTTTTAGAATTAGAAGGTACATTTGAAATCATGCAGATCAAATCCAAATCTTGCCAAGGACCTTTCTGCATATTAACAAGAGCTACAATCTCTATCATTATTTCTTCACTTCAAGTTTTTAAACATCTTGTTTTAGTCTTCAACTTCCAGACCTCTGCCCCTCCCACCTATTCCCTATAGCTTTATCCCGACTTATATTGCAAATAAGACTAGAATTTTCTCCTGGATATCCCCAATGATCTCCTAATTTCTAAACCTATTACCTTCTTGATGTCTTTTGTTGTTGTTGTTATTTACTTACCAATTAGGATAGTTAATTTTATGTGTCAATTTGACTGGATCATAGTGTGTCTAGATATTTAGTTAAATATTATTTCTGTCAGCCTGTTTCTGGAAGACATTAGCATTTGAATTACCAGACAGAGTAAAGTGGATTGCCTTCAGCTATATGGATGAGCAACATCCAATGTACTGAAGGCCTGAATAAAAATAAAAAAAAAGATGGAGGAAAGAAGGATTTGCTGGTTCTCTACCTGACTTCTTAGCAGTCTTTCCCTGTACTCTGCTCTTAGTTCTTAGGTATTCAGACAAGCACTGGAATCTATACCTCCCATCTCCTTCTTTGGCCTTCATGCCTTTGACCTATACCACCTTCCAGGGTCTCCAGCTTGCATATGACAGGTCACGGGACTTTTTCGTCTCCATAAGTGCATCAGCCAATATACACCAATACCTTAGCACTGCGTGGGTGGCAACTGTAAGGAAAGCCAGTTAAATTACCTTTTTATAAAAGAAATGCAGTGGTAACTTTAGTTGAGCATAACTTTTTAATATAACAAGATGGACAAAAACAGTTAACTCATAAATAACCAGGATGCCTTAGTGAATATGCATTTGAGGTGGTGATTATCCAACTCTTGGTAGCCACAACTGTACTGCAGAATTGAAGAAAATGTAAAAATAAAATCAAATGTGTCAAGTGCATGACGTATTAAAATATATATCTTATTTTCCTGGTGGTGTTGTTCTGGAGAGCCCTGATTATTAGAGCATAACACAGCAATGTGGTATGACTTCTTTAGTTGAAATTTTTCTCCTCTGTTTTAAATGACACTAACTTTTTTATTGTTTATGTGTCTTAATTTTGTTTTTATTTGATTTTATATTTTCCATCTCCTCATTTTCCTCTCCCAAAAATGTAGATATTTCCAAAATTCATCCTTTAATTTTCTACTTTTTTTTTGCCTGTATCTTTGGTTCTTAAACTGCGGCATGTGCAAAAATGATTGCCTGTGTGTGTCTGTGTGTGCGTGTGCGTGTGTGTGTGTGCGTGTGTGTGCATGCGTGCGTGCTAGGTACAGGGAGAAAGGCAGTTAATAAAAGTATTCCCAGTACCCACTTCTCAAAATTCTGATTTAGAACCTGTAAGATGGAAGTCTGACTGAATTTTTATCAGCCCCAACAAAAAATGTAGAGGGGCTATTACCTCTATATGGCCAAGGAATCTCGTTTTAAGCCTACTATTTCCCTCTGGCTAGTTTCACCTCTGAAACCATCAAACGGAAACTTTCCATTCTTTGTAATGAACACAGTCATATCACAAAGAACTTTATTCTCCTCAGTTGAACAATATCTTATACATAATGAATGCTTTTCTTGGTTGGAATCACACTGTGTGAAGTGCACAGGTGAGCAAATGTAATGCTATACCACATGGCTGAGGACACAGAAGCTCTATGTGATCAAGCCTTAGAACTCCTATGGGCCTCACACCTAGTGTGTTATGAAGACCCGGCCAGAGCCCAGCTCAGTATCATTTTTTTTAGCACTTCCATGTGCTTAACTACAGTTTAAGTATTATAATTTTCCTGACTAAAAAGCCCAGGTTCTTAAAAAGCCATGCAGGGCATTAGGCTTAAAATTACAAAAGCAGATAAATAATTCAGAAGCAGGAAAAAATGTGTGACTGGGTATATTCATGGATCTTTCCATCAGAAGCTTCCCTGAATTCAAAGTCTTAAAAATAAGAAGAGGAGACTCATGGCAAAAACAGGCTACCAGAAATGGGTAAATTTGACCCCTACGGACTACAAAACAATCTAGACTTTGACTAAAAAGAGATCCAACAAACTAGAGCTCTCTGTTGTCCACTCTCACGCCACTGTTAGCAAAGTCAGAGTAGCCTCCCCAACAGAAGACCTGAAACAGTGATACTTAATAGCACCAGAAAGGAAGAAGAAAGAAGGCAGGCGGGAAGGCAGGCAGGTGGGGAGGATAGAAGTGCATTCTCCGAAATACAGGTTCTACCAAGCTAGTTATATATTATTAGCAATTGGTACAGATGGAAAAATTTGTAGCAGGAACTAAGGTAGAAGTTAATTTTAACAAAGGCACAAGATATTACTGAAGGAAGTGAATGCTGAGGCACTGGAAAATTTGGCTATCAGTAATGGCCAAATATCATACCAAGAATATTAGAATATTCTGTATTCTCTCTTTCTTTTTCTCTCTCTCCCTCCCTCTCTCTCTATATATATACACACACATGAAGGATGGTGGTTGGTAGAGAGTAGTCTATGCATTAGTCAAAGACACAGTGAACTATTAGTGGAACTTACGTAGTGAGGAATGAGAGGGGGAAGGGATAGACTGAGAGACACTGCAGAGAAAAAGAGAAAGAGATAAAAAAAAGAAGAGATAGAGAGAGGGGGTAGAGAATGACCAGAGTTTGAGAGTAATGGGGAAACTAGGTGACTGAGGCAATACAGCATCAAAATTAAGATAAAGCTTTATAACAAACACTCGGAATCTTTCTAGGCGTCACCACGTATTGGCCTTACGTTACAGGACAAATCACTTATATTCTAGAGTTACCATTTTATGCGTAAAAGCACAGCCATGAACAACCTACCAAGCTGTCATAAAGATTACACATAATAATATACATGAAACATTCAGGACCATGTCTTGTACTTGCATCTCAATTATTTAAAAAAAAAATTGAAAAAGGTGCCCTGAAGGGTCAGGAGACGAGTCCTTCAGGAACATAACACAGGGAGAAAAGTTGAAAAATGATTAAAGGTAAAGACTCATATTTATTTATGCAGGAAGAGGAGACAAGGAAGGAAGGAATGATGGGGAGAGTGAGGAAAAAAGGAAAGAAGGAAGGGAGTCAGATTAGGAGAAAGAGAACCAGGGAAGAGTAAGTCATGGAAGCTGAGAAAGGTGACAGATCAAGAAGGAGGGGTGCTCAGGTAGTCCAGAACCATACTTTTCCTACCACATTTCAGAATAAACTCCAGATGATTTAAAAAGGCAAATATTGATAAAATATAATCTTCAGAAAAAAATAACACAGGTGAAAGGAGAAAAAGATATGTATGAGCTCTGTGAAGAATTATATTCAACTTTGAAACAGAAGACAAAAAATTATAAAGGAAAATTACATACACATATATAAAATTATATATGCTAGATTAAATATACATAAAAGTAACAAAACAAATTAAAAAGAAAATAGAGTAGGAAGATATTAATGTTAAAGGTGATTGGGAAAATGTTAATTTTTATTATCTTATCAGTGTAAGCCCTTTGTTAATTAAGAAAACGTTAATTGTAAAATATGATAGATTTCAATAATAAAACATTAATGCAAATAATTCACTTAGTATATGTTTTATTAGTGTTTATGAATAATATAACGATATTAGTAAATTAAAAAGTGAAAAGTAATTGGACAGATAATTCAAAGAGAAGAAAATGCATACAGTTTAAAAATAACATATAAAGCATATAAATTAAACACTGGGGACTTGGATAGTCATAAAAATCAGAGAAACGTAAACACTAAAACCCAGGTCTAATGAGGTAGTTGAGAAACTGGTAAAATTATATGCCACTTCTAGCTTCAACAACTGGTTTAATCACTGTGGAAATAATACAGCAAGACATAGTAAGAGCACAATGATGATTATCCTTAATGGATGATTTCAGTCCCAGGAATTAATGCTAATGAAATAACTAAAGGGAGAAAGTAGTAAAGAAAATAAGTTTCATGTACTTTCAGTGTCCTTCTGAGGCAAATTTTCACGATTCATAAGAGGTAGATATGGATACTGGCTTCCTTCATTTCCCCTGTGTAGTTTAAGAATTCACAAAGCACTTTCCCATGCTTAGAATTGCATAATCATCCATTTGGATGAGTATCGTTATTCGCATTTTAAGTGTGAGGGAACCTTCATTATCCATTGTTACTCAGCTAATGAGTCACACAAGCCAGGCTTGAGCTCAGGCCCAAATACACAAATAATCAAATAATTTCGAAGTTTAAGGAATAATTATAAGTTACATAATCTTTTCAATTACTTCAGTATCTCTCTCTCTCTCTCTCTTTCACTCTAACAACATAATGTCAATTCCTACAAAATTCAAGATAAAGGGGGTTTTGCAGTAGGCTTTTGGGTCTCCATCTTTTCTCATCAGTGCTTCTTTTACCTTATAGTGATCACCTCCTAAATGTGTCTCCTACCTCTCTGTGTCTAATCTCTCCCACCTATAATTCACACTGTATACAACATTGTACGAAAGTAATCCTTTATTGAATTACTGAGACCTTATCATCCATCCAATATAAGAGAAATGCTTGAGGTCTAATTTGAGTCCACATTTCTGTAACATTTCAATGAAAAAACTTGACAGACACTGCTGGTGATATTCCAAGAATTTGGTACGCTATTCTCTGCCAACCACAAAATTATATGCTATGGTTTCTAATACTTTGAAGACACTTATAAAAGACAAAATCATCTTAAAGTAGGAAATAGTGAGTGGTTTCTTACTGATTGCCCTCTTTGTTCCCTTCTTAAATTTATATCTGCTTTCAAGTGTTACTTTCCAATTCAGACTATTATACACGTACTGAACTTCCTAAGACAGCTCAGAACATACTTCTTGAGTTAGGCAGCAGTGGTGTACAGTACCTTTTAATTATAATATTTCAAAAATACATTAAGTTTATTATAAATCTCTTTTAAATTCTAGGATTTTGCAGAGTACATACAAAATTAGAATTTCAATATTCCTCAGAGTCTTTTATTCAAGAAGAAAATAATACCTTTTCAGTATGCATAATGTGAAGATAAAGCACTATAAAATGTAACTTGAGATATTCAACTTTTAGACAAAATTAGCAAACATGTGGTACCTAATACATATTCATAGTCATAAAGTAAGACTTTTCATTGGAATCAGAAAGTTCTTTTCAAATGTTAATCAATGTTTATAAGGTCTCTAAAGAAGGGCATTTATAGCTATCAATTTGCAAAGAGTACCTATTTGAAAATGAGCAGGTCAGGTTGGCTAAGGATAGAAAAATATAATAAAAACTATATACACTGTGATAATTATGTATCAGACCCTCGAGTTCGTTCGTTCATTCGTTCCTTCCTTCCTTCCTTTTCTTCCTTCAGTTATATTCACTCACCTTTAAAATTCACAAAATCCTTATGAGATAGGTACTTCTAAGAATCATATCATATTCATGAGGAAACTGAGGCACCAAGAGTGTAAGTTAGCCCAAAAACGGGAGAAGTGGTGGAGCTAAGATTTTAAACCCAGGCAGTCTCAACACATGTTCTTAGTCAATCATGTACCATCTTATTTCTATACTTTTTTTTTCCCTAATAAAGAGAGAAAAAAATTGTTATCTGGAGTAGCGAATAACTTTCTGAAATTGACTTGATCTTATGGTTATGGAGATAGGAAAAAATATTCCAGTTTATAAGTTAATTTAACATATAAAACAAAGTTGTCCTAAGGATTCACTGCCTAGGAAGAAATTTTGGGGGCTTTTCCTCTAAGCACTAAATTCTGCCATCAGAAGACAGGAACACCTCCAGCTTTGCCTCGAAGGTGTTAGCTTTTCTCAAGTATACAATGTTCCCCCAATATTTCCTTCAAGTGCTAACAGGGTACAGAATGCCCAACACTACCTCATTTGAGTAAAGTCCACATGGCAGAATCCTACTAGAAGAATTTAAGAAGGAAGGCTACATAGAAAGGTGTGTGTAATGGCTATGTATGTTTGTGTACACATTTATGTAATTATCTATTTATTTATGCTAACAGAATACATCTTTGTGTAGATGCTAGCATTCTCTCAATGGGGGTCATCAGCAGTGCCTTCAAGTGGCTTTAGGACCAACAGACCAAAAAATTGGCCGTAGTGGAACCACTTACAAGGTTTAATGTTAAGCAATTCATTTAGCTCTCTACGTCTATTTCCTGAGAAAATGGTTAGTACCTAGTCATACATATATTACAAAGACTTAAATGAGATATTACATGCCATGTACCTGAAACGTTTGTCATGTTTAAATGTTTAGTAAATTTTAGCTGCTGTTAGATACATTAAAGGCTATTGTGAAGAGATTTCAAATAGACCTTCATTAATTCATTTGCAGTTCAGTTCATTTCAACTGTTCTGTGTGGAACTCTGTGCTAAAGTTAAGACAACAGGCATATATAACATTGGTGTTATCTGTAAGAGATTTTAGCCACTTCAGAAAGAGTAATAAAATAATTTACATAAAATATTCCTCTTTTTGCATAATGAAAGACAACGTTTTGAGGGTTCTGCTAGAGTACTGACGTGATTCTGGTTAAAACATACTTTAATATATTTCTTGATTTGTAGGAGGTAATAAAAGTTTCTAAGGTCAAAAAATAGCAAAAAACAAAACAAAACAAAAACAAAAGCAAAAACAAAAAAATGAACAATAACTAATTAAAGAAATAACCATGATCTGGAACCAGTACAGAGATAGTGAGTGGTAAGAATGTGAAAGCCTGTGTTACCCAGGAGATTAGACCTTCAGCCACTTCAAAGTGAGGAGCTGAAATTACAATTTCCACAGTAAACTTGGGCAGTTAAAGCAGGGAAAAGTGGTTCCAGGCACATAGCCCATGGGTCCCAGCAAAAGAAAACACAGATGCATCCCTGGTTTAAGTACCCATGGCACTCCACAAATTAAGATCTCACAAATACTTGACACAACAAAGATCACCCAAAGAAACAAGGAAATAAACCTCTACTAATGAAAATCAGGACAAATAAAAACAGGTTTAGATCCTTAAGGATTTCAGATACTGGAATAACATAAAGAACATAAAGTAACTAAGAACAAAATGTTTAAAAAATAAAATATAGACTCAAAAAGATGAACAAGCAAAGAATATTCATAGAACTTTAGATTTAAGAAATTCAGTAAGAAATTTTAGAAATAAAATATATAATTAATAGATGAAACTCAATGAAGTTATACAGTAGATTGGATACAGTTAAAGAGAGAACTAAGGTATTGGATTTAAACAAATTACATAGAATGTAGGACAAAAAGGGAAGGAGATATAATGAAAGAAAGGTTAAGAGACGTGGGAAAAAAAAATAGGTCTCAGATTCGACTTTGGTTACCTTCATCTTTACCACTTTGGACCAATCCACCATTTTCCATCCTCGCCCTATCTCTTATTCTCTGTCCCCACACTAATTATTATGATAATTTTAAAAAACTTTCTGAGAACTACTGTCACGGTGCTTCATCGTCCCTAAATATTTAAATGCATCACCTCCTCTCCAAAACATATCAGACACTTTTCTACATAAGCACAAACAATATTCCAACTCAGAAAATCAGCATTGATACAATACTCCTACACAATCCACATATCTGATTAAAATTTTACTAATTACCTCAATTATGTCTCTTTTCCCTTTTGGGCCAACCATAGTTTCCAGGAATACATATTTAGTTGTCCTGTTGACACCTTCCAATCTGGAATATTTCTCAAATTTTTGAGTTTTAAAGATTATAGCCCTTATATTCTATAATATGAATCTCAACCTGAATCTGTCTGGTATTTTCTTATAAGAAATTCCTGGCAAAAATACCACAAAAATGCATTCTTCCCAGTGCATTGAATCAGTAGGCTCAGGATGTCAACTCATTGTACAACTGTGATGCAACTGTAGATCACTTGGTCATGTTGGTATCTGCCAGGTTTCTTGACACAATCAAGCCACCATCTTTCCTTTGTAATTGATTAGTATTCTGTCCAAAAATAAATCAAATTATGACAAAATTATATTCTTCATCAAACTTCCTCCTACCAGCTTTAGCCTCTATTGAAAATTCCACCTGAATTGACCAGCAATATGACGATTTGCTAAAAGGTGACCTGTCTCCTTCATCCCTTCTGCAGAAATAATTTTCTATTATAATGTAAGAAAGAGCCTTGTCTTACCCCCAATTTATGTATATATTTATTCATACTTAAATAAATCTGGAGTCGCAGATTCCTATTTTATTCAGTAGGTTAAATATATTATTATCATTATTTATTTTAATGCTAAAATGATCCCAGATTTGGTCTGTGTCAATTTTACATGTTCTCAAATATTGTTTGAGTACATTCTTACTTTCTAGCACAGTAAGTTGTTCCAGGCTTATCATGTGTTTTATCTTCTCTAGACTAATCATTTCTAAAGGAGCCCTGATTCCTTCACTGAAGGGTGGTATTTAAAACCAAGAACTGGGCACTCGTGCTTGCTGCTACTGGGTACCCTTGCTTCTAGATTCCCTAAGCACAAAAAGTGAAAAAATGACACACAAACATATACATGTAAGTACATATGTATGTCATAGCTTAAATACTCTTTTCATTACTTTCCATGTATCAGATGTTACATAATTATAATTAATTTTAAGTTAAAAAAAACAATATCACATATGGAAAGTTTTGAAAAACAAATAGGATTTAGACAGGTTTAAAAAAAGCAAACTTTAAATGCATTAAACAACTTGAGAACAAAAGTAGATAATCAGGATGAAGCATACAAGGGGAAGGGAAATTTTGGAGATCAGACAAGGAAGAACATGATTATATATGTATGAACTTTGACATGTTCATATGGATGTTTCCAGTTCTCCTCTATGAGAGGCAGAATAATACTGCCTTCTCAAAGAGGTCCACACCCTAATCCCCAAAACTTGTGACTGAGTTAAAGATCCTGAGATAAGAGGAGTATCCTGGGTTAGCCAGGTGAGCTCAGCTAATTACCCAGGGCCCTTCTGAGAGGGAGCGAGAAGCGTCAGTCAGAGAGAGGATGGGGGAAGCAGACATCAGAGGACCAACAAGAGATCTGAAAGTGTTGCACTACTAGCTCTGATGAGGAAGGAACCACAAACCAAGGTAATCCAGGTCGACTTTAGAAGCTAGAAGAGCCAGGAAAACAAATTCTTCTCAAGAGCCTTGAAAAGAATTCAGTCTTACTGATACCTTAAATTTAACCCAGTGAGTATGATTTTATTTTATTTATTTATTTTTAAAGATTTTATTTATTTATTTGACAGAGAGAGAGAGAGAGAGATCACAAGTAGGCAGAGAGGCAGGCAGAGAATGGAGGAAGCAGGCTCCTCGCTGAGCAGGGAGCCCGATGTGGGGCTCCATCCCAGGACCCTGAGATCATGACCTGAGCCCAAGGCAGAGGCTTTAACCCACTGAGCCACCCAGGTGCCCCAATCAGTCTGATTTTAAATTCTGCACTCCTAGAACTTTAAGAATATAACTGTGTTGTTTTAAGCCACTAAATTAACTTGTGGTAATTAGCTCCAGCAACAATATGAAACTAATGCACCTGTCAGAGAACCTCAGTTATATTTAGCTTTCTTCTATGTTTCTCCCTGACATCCTCATTATATTTACTTTTTTGTTCAGTCATTTTATTTTTGTCAGTTAATTCATTTATTCATTTATGTATCACATCTTAAATGTTCTTTTCATATAAATCTTGTGTATCAAAAGTTATATAATTTTAAGTTAAAAGTATCAGTGCTATATAAGAAAAGTTTTGTAGGGTAAATAGGATTTAGGCAGGTATAAAAAAAGATACTTTAAATGCACTAAATAGCTTGAGAAAATGTATATATTCGACACTAACTGTAGCTGGGTAAAGAGACCAGAGAGGCAAGAACATGATTAAACAAGATAGAATTACTAGGGAATAAACTCAGGCAAGGTGGAATTGCCAGGAGAGATGCTCACAAAAGGAGCAAAAGGTCAAATCAAAGAAGTTCAGAGAACAAGACCCATCATGTTTACCCAGTGATACTTCTTGAAAGTTCTTAGAAAGGATGGAATGTAAGGAGTTAAGACTAGAAACAGAAAGGCCAATCAAGAATCAGATTAGCCAGGAAGAACTGAAATGATCTGGCATATTTTGGGGGTAAAAGTGAGGGACTAAGTGACAAACTGGTTTCAAGAAAAAAGGAGTGGGAGGAGAATCAAGGAAAACTGGGAATTGTGCCTGAGTTTTTGGATGCACTGGAGGAGGGTTCTCCTTAAAAGATTTTCAGTTAATCCTGTTTAAGCTCTACCCATGTAGCCCATTCAGAAGTTCTTGGTATTTAGTCTGAGCTGTTCTGGATTCTAGGAGCTGAGAGGCATGATTATTGTTGGCTTCTCCAGACACTCAGCTTTCGGTGATCTCGTGTCTAACATTAGCTACTACTTGTTAATCTTCTTTTCCCAGATTCCAAAATTGTGAGGGCATCTATTGCCAAATGTTATTATGTGTAAAACACTGAGAACAATGCTGGCACAAAAAATATATGGGATATAAGGATTAGCCATTTGTTATTCTATTGCATTCTCTTCTAATCCTTTACTTCCACACCCTTACAAGTTTTGATGGGATCAGAAACAAGAAAATATTAGTCAATGGACACATTTAATCAGGAGTCTGAGTAATTCTTTCTCTATTCTAGCTCAGCCTGAGCTACTGCATTAGGTAGTACAATGCACTTTAGCACTTGCATTAGGTTTTCTTTTTTCTTTCTTTCTTTTTTTCAATGTAGTTCTTTAAGGGAAACCTAAAATAATTGTGTAAAAATAATGTTCGACATGTTAGATGTCATAACTTAATAGTCATTTAGGTTGGGGGTAACCCGTTAAATAAACTGCTGTAATTTCCAGAAACAATCCACTATGCTAACTTGAATTTAACTGTCAGGAGCATTCCAACATGTGATTGTAGCTAGTCTCCCCTATCATCCAAAGTAGAAATAAGACAAGATTCTCACAGCTAGACTAACACTTAAACACTATAGAATATGTAGTTTTAATGACCCACTCTTTGGTTGAAATTTCTCAAAGCATTTTTTGTGGAATTTTTTTTTTATAGTATGTTAGTATACACTGGTTGAAAAAAAGTTTGTTTGAAACCTGTTTGGCCAGAGCTTGGTAAAATTTATTTGTGCCTTCAATGTGCTAATTTTAGTTAATATTCACCTCACTTCAGAAGTGATTACGGGATAGTAAATACTAAGAATAAATTTCTACCTCATTTGATCACTAACCTCCTTGTTTATTTTCTTAAATTTAATAGAATTACCGGGACCACACTTTGGAAAAGGCCAAACTTCACCTAAAAGGGCTGCAGTCTGAGAGTGAGTACATTTTTTTAAAATTTAACACTAAAGATCACAGTGATTATGACATTTACGAATATCTCAAGTCAGATATATGTTCACTTGAAATCCAGGACATAGAAGATCAGGACACATGCGATTTCCCCATAAAGATTCGCCATTGTAGGAAAGCTATTAGGAATAAAAAATAGGCAAAGGGGCCTATCTTCAACCTCTCAAATAATGCCAGTGTTCTCATAATTGAGGGGGGCAGTCTGCAGCTTGAGTAAGCAATGCCATGTTTGCATAACTTTGAGATCTTCAAGGAGACAGAAACTAGGGTTTACAAGGCTAGGTTCATAACCGCTGTAAACCTGCTGCTAGATAGAAGTGGGCTTTGAGAAAATATTCATGTAATTTCTGAGATATGATGACTAATTCTACAGTAGAAAAGCATCTGGGGAACAACCAACCTGCTTCTATAACTGTTTCTCCTTAGGTACCCAGCTTTAAAAAATAACAGCATTTTTATTAAATATTCTTAAGGTAGGAGTTCATGCTTATTTTTATCTGAGAGATTATCTCAGTGGGTAGATGAAGGAGAATGTGTTAGAGAATGCTCTTAGCAATTAATTTCTAATCTCTGAAAATGCTAGCCAACTGGAAAGTAAGGATGTCAAGTTGGCCAGCAGTTATGAAGAGAATGTTACCTGTTCAGGAGAAGAGTGAAAAATTTAGGTAAGAGATGCTGAAAGGGCATAATCAGATATTTAATGTAGAATTTAAAAGTTCCTCTTATCTCTGATAGGACTACTTTTCCCCATGTCTTTCTTTTTTCCCCTCCCCCCTCTTTTCAATCTTTAATACACCTCTTATTAATAAGTGTAGAGACTGGATCTGTTTGGGGGACCGTGACTTAAAGTGCAGTTTTAAAAAGGGTGGCATAAGGAGTGAGTGGAGGCTCATGGATCTGTTACAAATGATCTCACTTCTTCCATTCGTGTACCTGTAATGACATCTTATCATTTGGTAATCAAATACATACTCTTTAGCTTCAAATTTGTGTTTGAATCCAATTACCTCAAAGTCAAGCAGCCTCTATAAAGTCTTTCTTCCAGACTGTATTCTCTTTACCATCCTTAATATGATGCCACTCTTTGCATTTTGGGTACATTTTAGTGTATATCTGAGAATTCACTCTTCCCCTCCACCCCCATCCCCACTGGAAACTTCATTTTCCCTTCATCCTAACCAAGTACAAGAAATTTAAAAATAAACTTTGGGGTGCCTGGGTGGCTCAGTTTGTTGAGCGACTGCCTTCAGCTCAGGTCATGATCCCAGAGTCCCGGGATCGAGTCCCACATCGGGCTCCCAGCTCCACGGGGAGTCTGTTTCTTCCTCTGACCTTCTCCTCTCTTATGCTCTCACTCTTTCTCTCTCAAATAAATAAATAAAATTGTTTTAAAAAGTAAACTTTGAACATCTGAGTCTATACACAGGGGGTCTTGTTGGTTGTTTTGGAGATAACATCTTCCCTGGCTGAAAATACTCCATGTTTCCGCTAGCCTGTGGCCTATGATGATAACTCTGTTGCTGAATTTTTCTCTCATTGTTTCATGCACATCTATTTTGTCTCCCCTTTCACTATCAAAAACTAAACCATAGACAACTTGAACATAAAAACATGTCTTACATGAGGGTACATTCTATACCCTCAAAATGTTTATCACAGTGCTTGGGCCCACAGAGGGTAGGGAAGAAATATCAAATTTCCTGTAGTTTTGTTACTTTAAGTGTTGTAGCCAGGAATAACCCACTCACTCATTCATATTTTTAACATTAATTTTTCCACCAAATACCAAATACTTATTAATAACTTACAGATAAATTTCTGGGTTTTGTGTATAACTGTATTATACATGAGTAAAAGGAGTTCATACTCTTTTCTTTTTAAGATTTTATTTATTTATTAGAGATAGAGAGAGAACACATGAGGGGGAACAGCAGGCATAGGGAAAGGGAGAAGCAGGCTTGCAGAGCAGGAGCCCAATGTGGGGCTCAATTCTAGGACTCCGGGATCATGACCTGAGCCGAAGGCAGATGCTCAATGACTGAGCTACCCAGGCACCCGAAGTTCTTCATACTCTTATGGAATAGGAATTTATCACTTCTATTACCCAAATTTTAACTCAAGAGTTAATTTTAAAACAACCTGAATAAATTATATAATTAAAATGGGGGAAATGATTATTACCTTTTCTGTTTCTATCAAAATTTGATAGAAATTGGTCTTTCCTAAAGACCAAGTTTTTTGATATTTAAGGTATCAATTATAAAGACTGATTCCAGAAACAGACAAAATCATTAAAGGAAAATAGGTCAGTAGTGATCTATACATCCAAGTGTGGGCCCTTTGATTTGTCATACCTCTTATGTAGAACTGAGAAGAATTCTACTTTGCCACCACCAAACAACTCATGAATGTTTAAATATTTCAATTTCCAATGTGATGTTTCTCACATCAAATAAGAGTTGATGTTTTAGATGGTTTATTTGGCACTCAAATAGAAATAGAAATGAGAAAGAGTTACTGTTTGAGGGAGCCCCTCCCTCCCACAAAAAGGAACTACTGATGCCAGAAACAGAAGAGCCCAAAAGGTGTGTGAGTCTTTAGACCTTCTACAATAGATCCCCATTCAAAGCTACTTTAATTTACCTAGGTCTATAAAATCTGGCAAACACAAATACCCATGACATAGGTGTGAACCTGGAAGCAAATAAGATCTCAGAACCAAGTAAAATTGACACCATTTATATGTTTTGCTCTGCTAGGGTAGGTGTGGACGTCGTGTATATGCATCTATGTCTGCCTATTCTTAAAACGTCTTGAATCCTTGTGACACTATGAGCCAGATGCCATTTTACATGTTTGGTTAATCAGCATACATTTTTAACTTGTCCAAAATCACAAAAATAGTTAGTAATAGAGCTTAGTTTTGTACCAGAACACTTTGGTCCTAGAATCTAAGTTTTCTTTCCCAATATACTCTGTAGCCACCAACAGTGAATAGAAGTGGCTTTTCAACAAACCTTTACACTTACATGTCTGTGTCTATAGACACGTATACAAATATAAATGTAGGCATACATTTGTATGTATAAACATTAGACTTTGAAAAATAATTGGAAGGAAATAAACCAGTAGGATAAAAACTGTAATTTCTAGCTAGTAGTTTATGATTTGTTATCCTTCATATTTTTGCATCTTCCAAATACTCCATAATCATATACTATTCTTATTTTCATAAAACACCATATTAAAAACAAAATGTTTATAAAAATACTCAACAAGTGCCCAATCTATCTAAAATTTTGAGGAGGAGGGGGATGTGGAAGAGGAGAAGGCAACTGAAAACTGGAAATATCAAAGAAAAATGGTGTACTTTCTTTGACATTCAAATGTTTCCAGACAGCACAGATTCTGAAAGACTTCCCGGATTCCCTTCTGAAATCAGATAAGGATTTCACAATTCAGCTTCTGCTGCTTTTGCCACCTTTACTCTCTCACTGCTCACCTCCACACTTCCAGCACACACGTGCATGCACACAGATTCATTTCATTTGAAAATATGTGTTACTTAATTGATTTAGAATAGAAAAATAAGTGAGCCCTTATTTTACTCTATGAAATGGGTCCTGTAAATTGGAGTGAGGGGAGGATCATGCCATGACTATCGATCTTTGTGCTTTTTTGCACATGTAGTAGCATCTAAAAAAGCAAGTTCTTCAGAAAGTTTCCTTTCCTCTCTTCTGTCTTCTTCTCCCTCTCTGCCCCTCTCCTCTTTTCACTTTCTACCAGCCCTTCACAAATGGTCCAAAGGTACTATAGTTCATATACAAAATCAGGTAAGGATAAAGGAAATGGAATTTTGTCAGTTTTATTTCCAGGAAATGTATAATTTTAAACTAGGTTCATTCATATAGAGGTTGTTGACATAAACTTTGATACAGAGATCCTTCAGAGACTGCTATTAGAGCTAACCACTAATTACTGGAAGGCAGTCACAGTTCATAGATTCTTCTGACTGATTCTATAAACCACACAGAACTATCTGTCATTAATACTTGTATTCGTTGTGATGAAGGAGAGTTCCCTCAGCACTTGCAGTTACGAGTTCTTTGTCACCAGGATTTGTTGCCCACTCAGGTGGAATTTAACATTTATAGAATTCAGAATTTCAATTGGAGAGAGAATCAACACAGAGACTGTGATGGCCTCACAGCATGAACAAGGAAGATTCTGAGAGATGGTCCTTTTTAGACCAATGGCAGTGATGTTTTAGAATTACTGTGGAAATTACTGAAAATATTAGCAAGGGATACACTGTTGAACCAGTTTTTTTTTTTTTTAAGATTTTATTTATTTATTTGTCAGAAAGAAAGAGACTACACAAGCAGGGAGAGAGCAGGCAGAAGGAGAGGCAGGCTCCCCACTGAGCAGGGATCCCGATGTGGGACTCAGTCCCGAAGTCCCAGGATCTTGACCTGAGCCAAAGGCAGACACTTAACCAACTGAGCCAGCCAGGCGTCCCCATACCCAGTTAGGTTATCAAACCTAAGGAGTAGGTAGGTTCAGGCTCTGTGCTTCTGGATGATCCTCAAAGCAAACAGGTCCCAAACTTACAGATAGGGGACTAAGTTTGCCAAGAGACTCATTCTGCATGAAAAAAGAAATGAAATTAAAATCTCATCTCAGCTTATTGGATTTGGAACTGAGGATTTGGACTCACCTAAGGCAGCAACATTTACTGTCACCTTGAAAGTGTGCTCCTTTTGCTTTTGAAATGGGTAAAATATCTGTTCTACAGATGTTAATTACAGTTTCTACTAGCCTACCTCTTCATCTAAGTAACCACAAATTTATATGTTCTAACCCTACTATAAAAGCAGTATTTTAAGGACTGTCCCAGTCATGGCTGAATGGACTAGAAGTAGGCACTTGAACTTTAAAAGACAATCTCTTCTCTCCCTAGAGATCTATGATATCATCTTTCTTTAAGAGATGAGTTAAGCTAATTGGTTTCCTCTCTCCTTTTTTGCAGTGCATATTAGGGAACATGAAGAAAGCATAGTTATCAATAAGAACTGAAGCTGACAGAGACGTGAAGAAAAGAGAAATTCATTAGGAAGACTGAAGAGTGTAGGTTGCATCAAGAATATGAAAACAACCCAAATATACATCCTCAAAAAGCACAGACTTGGACCATCTTAAAACCTGGATTGTGTCCCCCACAAGGAAGTTCTAACCTCCAGTGTGACAGTATTTGGAGACAGGACCTTTAGAGAGGTAATTAAGATTAAGTGAGCTCATATGGATGGGGCACTCATCTAATAGGACTAGTGTCCTTATATGAATAGGAAGAGACATTAAGGATGAGTGTGCATAGAGAAAGAGGCTATGTTAGTACAAGCAAGAAGATGGCTCTCGGCAAGTCAATGAGAAGGGCCTCAGGAGAAACCAAATCTATAACACTTTGATCTGGACTTCCAGCCTCTAGAACTATGAGAAATCAATTTCTATTATTTAAGCCATCCAGTCTGCGCTATTTTTTTGGCAATGCTGTACAGAACCCTGATTAATAAAGACCCTAAAATGGGCATCAGTTAAGGTTTGGCCATGGATGACCTGATGAGTTAGTATTCTGCCATTATCTAACTGGATGGTTTAGGGGAGGCTGTTTAGTCTCTATAGATCATTCCCTCCTCATCTGGATGATGGGAGAACTCTGTCTCTAAGATATTCACAAATTTAAATTTAATGGGAATGATGACATTCCTAATTATTCCAACTCCCCCAAATTTCCCATTCTCTTGATAAATGCATTACAGTAAGTAATGTAATCTATGTAGGACAAACTTACTGTAATATAATCTAATGTAGGACAAACATCCAGTAATATAATTTCTTCTTGATTGATACTTGCATATTTTAATCCCACCAGCTGAGTTGTGAGTCTTGAGGGAAGATTCCATATCATGCATTTAGCTAAGTCATTTAAGAAATATTTATTGAACATACCTTATATGTATATCTTATATATGATGGGAATAAAATTATAAAGAGGATGCATGTGATAGTTTCCTTCATGGGAGAGACTAACAAGCAAGATTATGTAAGTTAATTCAGAACTATAGCCATGAAAAAAAAATGAAATAATCTTAATTAGTATTTGGAGGAAAATACTGTAATTTTATACTGGAATTTACAGGAAGGTAATTCCTTCTCCCAAAGTTCAAATTATTAGGAGATAATCTGATTATCTGAGGCTTATACTAGAAGCACACTTTGTTCACACAGTTGAAGTCGGTGGTGAAATCCCTCCGGTTAGGGTCAGTCCTAGCTAGTATGAGTTCATAATTGCTACAAGGCCACCTGCTTAAAAATCTGCAGTCTTTGTTTGACATTGGTCATTCCTTTAAGATAAACTGACTTGCTCAATGAAACAAGAGGGAAACAAGTTAGGTATAGATGTTTTAGAATTCATAAAGAACAACCTGAATTTAACTTACTTAAACCTTCAAAGCCTTACTTTTCATAATTGAATGATGAAAAAACACAATCTACCTTGTGCAATTATTGTGAAAATTAGAGATCAATATACACAAAACTCCAAGCAGACTATTTAACATACAGCAGGCACTGAAAGTGTTTATCATTACTGTTTTATTACTTTTTTTTCAAAGCAAATATAGGAAAATGATGATGATTGATTGTGGAGCACCATCTTGAGAATGATTTAAGTCTGTGACTTGACTCAAGATTCATGAGCATCAGTGAGAGAAGCTGCAATCTGAGTCACATTTAATCATCATCCTCATGTTAAGATCTCCTATCAGAGGAAGGTTCAATCGAGATAGTAATGTACAATTCCCAATTCCGCTAACTCTCCTCAATTTGTGACTCAGGCACTGAGTAAAAGAAAATCATTGGCAACTGTTCAGCTAATTTCTAATGGTGGTAAGTGAAAAGAGAACAAAAAAAAGTATTTTACAAAAATCTGGCACAGAGTTCAGTACTCACAGGCAGAAGCAGAAGACAACTAGTTGTGGAGAGGAGATGGAAATATTAAAGAAATAGGGGGTTATTGCCAAAAGAAATCGAGTGTCAAAAAGCTAAAGATAACTATTTACTGACAGTTTTGTAAGTGTTTCCCACTGTACTACCTACGACATACTTGAAGTATTTGAAACAGTATTTTCAGAAATATTACCTTCTAAATCATCAGCAAACACCACCGTTGGCAGCTGACACTGGAAGTCTAATTGCCATCTCTTTGCTTTCCCTTAAGAATAAATATGTGTATTGCAAATGTTCCCTATTCTTTTTGCCTGGCACTCATAAGGGAGAAGCAGGAACAGTAACAGTTCAAATAAATCATTACAATTACACCAACAGTTATATTGCAAATGGCCGATCCAAGTCACATTTCTGTGTTAAATCCAATAATGTTTTATTACAAACATTATAATAAAAAATAGGTCTCTTCAAAATGTCTAGAACAAGGTATGGAACAATAAAATGTCATCAGGTATTTGAAATGAAAAATAAACCTAATATTCTTAAACTTCTGCAATTACAAAACTCTCGCAAAAGCACCCATGGTCCTTTCTTCCCAAGATAATGTATCTCTTAAACACTCTTTAAGACTCTGAATACATCTCATTTCAAACAGCAGCTTTTCATTATCCAGGGTGTAAGCACTGACCACTGATACAATTAAACCAAACTTCAAATTCAATTTAACTGGCTCTTTCTGGCTTCTAGCAAACAAGTATAAAATATGGTCACATCCTAAGTGTGAAGCTTAATAGGATAAAATAGGGGTGAAATTGCATTTACAAATCAAATACAAGAAATTGCCTTTTTAACAAAGTATAATTGACATATAACCCATTAGTTTCAGAGGTACAACATAATAATTCAATATTTGTATGTATTGTAAAATGATCACAATAAGTCTAGTTAACATATGTCATAATAGGTAGTTACAAATTTTTTTCTTGTGATGAGATCTTTTAAGATCTATTCTCCTAGCAACTTCCAAATATGCAGTATAGTATTAACTGTAGTCACCATGCTGTGCATTAAATCCCCATGATTGATTTACTTTATAATTGGAAGTCTGTATCTTTTGACCTCCTTCACCCATTTTGCCCACCCACTCCAACCCCTGCATCTGGAAATAACCAATTTGTTCTCTATATATGCGGGCTCCTCTTGTTTAAAGTTCCACATATCGATGAGATGATAGGGTATTTGTCTTTTTCTGTCTGATTTATTTCACTTAGCATAATGCCTTCAAGATCCATGCATGCTGTTGCGTAATTTCCTTTTTTGTGACTGCATAATATTTGTGTGTGTGTGTGTGTGTGTGTGTATCACTAGCCATTCAACCACTGATGGACACTTAGGTTGCTTCCATGTCCTGGCTATTGTGAATAATACTGCATTGGAAATAGGGGTACAAATATATTTTTGAATTAATGTTTCTCTTCTTTGAGTAAATACCCAGGGATGGAAAGCTAGATCATGTGGTAGTTCTAGTTTTAATTTTTTGAGGAGCCTCCATACTTTTTTCCATAGTGGCTGCACCAGTTTACATTTCTACCAACAGTGCACATGGGTTTTTTTTTTCTATATCCTTGTCAGCACTGATTATTTCTTGTCTTTTTGATAATAACCATTCTAACAGATGTGAGGTGATATCTTATTGTGGTTTTGATTTCTACTTCCCTATGATTAATAATTTTGAGTACCTTTTCATGTACCTGTTGATCATCTGTACATCATCCTTAGAAAACTATCTCTTCAGTTCCTCTGTCCATTTTCTAATTAGAGTTTTTTTCTATTGAGTATATAAGTTCTTCATATATTTTGGATATCAACCTCATCAGATCTATGATTTGCAAATATTTTCTCACATTCTGTAAGCTGCCTTTCATTTTGTTGATTATTTCCTTTGCTTTGCGGAAGATTTTCAGTTTGATGTAATCCCACTTGCTTGTTTTTGTTTTTGTTGCCTTTGCTTTCGGTGTTAAATTTAAAAGGTCATTTCCAAGACCAATGTCAATGCAAAACCTTCTCTGGGTATGCAACTGATACTTGTTCAAGATTGCCATTGAACAAAGATATCAGATTATCCATTCAATAAGAAGAGATGTACCACAAACTTTTAACACTTGTATACCTACTCCCAGAACTCCACTAAAATAAGAATCACAAATACAAATAATTAATAATCTATGAGATCAAAGAATACATGACGAGAAAATGTTAACTCAGCAACTAGAATGAACTTTTGGAACACAGATATAAGGTGAGGGAGAAAACTAACAAAGCAGAGAAAGTTTCCAATAAAAGCATGGAGAGGAGGGGTGCCTGGGTGGCTCAGTCGTTTAGCGTCTGCCTTTGGCTCAGGTCATGATCCGGGGTCCTGGGATCAAGCCCTCATCTGGCTCCCTGCTCAGCGGGGAGCCTGCTTCTCCCTCTCCCACTCCCCCTGCTTGTGTTTCCTCTCTTGCTGTGTTTCTCTCTGTCAAATAAAGAAATAAAATCTTTAAAAAAAAACCCAAAAAACATGGAGAGGAGACTCCATGAGGCCTTGACTAAGAGATTCAGCATACTGATGCATCATTTGCTGTGGAAAGCCAGGTGACGCCTAGAGCTAAAACAGACTGACATGTTTACAGAGAGGTTCATCCACCAGGTGCTGTGGTGCAGTTAACAATTTGACTCCATTACAACGAAACTCATTTGGACTTCAACTACAAGAAATGTAAGAATAAATGTGTGTTGTTTAAGTCACTAAGTTTGTGATAATTTGTTAGAGCACCAATAGTAAATGAATATACCATATAATGTAATGTTAATCAGCAATAAAAGGGATGAACTATTGATATAAACAATATAACTGAACATAAAAATAATTGCTGATTGAACTAAAAGGACAAAAAGGAGTATAAATTGTATTATGCCACTTTCATAAAATTCTAGACAAATCAAAGTAATCTAAAGTGACAGAAAGTACATAAGTGGTTGTTTAGACATGAGGGACAGGTAGATACAGGAAGGAAGTGTTGCACAAAATCATGAAAAAACTTTTGGGGGTGAATTATATTTTCATAATATTGATTGTGGTTTTGGTTTCATGGGTGAATACATAGTCAAAACTTACCAAATCACACACTTTAATTATGTACAGTTTATAGTATGTCAATTATACCGCAAAACTTTTAAGATTAAAAATATGTAAGAGGTGTATATATGCATATACATATATATGTATATCTCACAAACATATATATACATCTCATATGTGTAAATGCACACACACATATAGCGTATATATAGAAATGAATGAAAACAAAAAAGAAAAGCAAGACCCCAAAGCTCCAACCATTTATCTTACAATAGCTTCAGAAAAAAAAAATGAATAAAATTAAAAATTAGAGAATTATTATAGAGCTAATAGAGGAAAACCTCCCAGAATTAAAGGGTGTCACTTTATAGATTGAAAGAAGGTCACTAAGTGACCAGAATAATGAATAATTAGAACCATGCTAAGACTCACGATAATGAAATTTCACACAATACCAAGTTAAAGAGAACTTAAAAGCTTAAAAGAGTTGGTATTGTGCAGGAATGACTACTTGGGAGGAAGAGGAGCAAAGAGAAAAGAAATAAAAAGGCACAAGAGAGACTTGATTTCAATCCAGAATGATATTAGGCTATTTGAAAGCAAATCTATCTGTTGGAAATCAGCAGCAGAATAATGACATAAAAGCTTTGAGAAGAAATAATATCCATCTTAGAATTCTTTATCTATCCAAAGATTGAATCAACTTTTCAGGTAGGGAAAAAAAAAAGACATTTTGTGATGTACAAAGCCTCAAAAAATTAATTCCTGAAACACAGTTTCTTAAAAAAGCTATTAGAGAATGTCCTAGTAGGACATGGAAGCATATAAAAAAAATGGAGAAACATGGGGTCAGGAAAAGGAGATCCAATATAAGAAAATTGGAAAGAGAAGTCCCAGCTCTGCACCAATCCTAAAATTTAAAAATTTCTCATTGGAGCAGGAGACAGGTAAGATGGAGAGGCATCTTAAGGAAAACAAGTTATAATTTCATGTGTTTCAGTGTGAGGAAGAATGACTGCTAAGCATCTGATAAATTATTTTTGAACAATAAAAAATTATGGAAGAGTTATGAAAATATAGCAAATGTAAAAACAAGTTTTTCAAGAAAAATAAGAAATCTTACTTGAAAGGATATTAATTTGTATACTACTTACCACTTGATGAAGCACTAAACAATTTTAATATGAAAATAATATATACATTAACTATTGATTTAATCAAGATCTGTACTGGGAAAATAAGGAAGTGGGGATTATAGAGGTGTTGTAGTGGTAGTATGAGAAGTTTAATATACACTAACTTGATGGAAAATCAAAAGATATTTTAATGTAACAAATACTGCATCATAGCTATATAATTTAGAAATTCTAAAAGTCTCAGAACAAACATTAGAAGATAATAAAGCTAAAGAGGTTGTTTCTGGGAATAGAGCCTAGGGAGTGCAAAGGGGTGGGCAGGATATTGCCTTTTTAAAAGAAAAAGAACGTTTGTTACTCTTCCACTGTGTTTTAAACCATGCATACACACACATGAACATACACACACACATATACTTTAATTTTTTAAAAGTGTTTAATGAGAAATCAGCAACAGTTGTCTTAGCAATGCCTCCTATTTAGTACAACTCTGCATGAGTCTATTCATACGCTGAATCATTTATTTTCAGAAAAATATGCTTTAGGTTCACAAAAGAAAAAACAAATAAAATTTTTAATAGAGTTGTTGATTTTATCACCCTTGCATAGCAATTTTTTAAAAATAGAATTAAAAGTATCTACTATGTGTTGGGTGATTTCAATTTTGGCGATAAAAAATTAATAAGAACTTGTTCTCAACAGATTATAGTTTATTGGTGGGTGGCAGTGGTAGCAAGTACACAGAAAATTAGAATTCATTGTAATTATGTTCAAGGAAGTTGGGAAAGTAGACAGGTTTAGATATAGAGAAATTTAAAAACTGGAACAGTTTCAAATTTATAGAAAAATTCCTTGGATGGAAAAATGTAATCAAGATAATGAAAGAGGGAATGTGTGAATAGTCCAATATTTACTGAACAGCAAGCACAGGCAGGACCATTAGTAAAATTTAAAGCAGAATATATACCCTCCAAATCATTGAAGTTGAAAACCAGCAAATTAAATTTAATATAGCAAAGACAGAAAGCAAAGGAAATAGTAAACATAAAATCTAGGGAGCATTAAAGAACATGAAAAAAAAAAGGGCAAAGTACATCCATTTTGAGAATTATAATCCATATATTGGTAAAGTTTTCAATTAAATTTCTAAAAAGAATTCTGGAGAAGTCACTTGTTAAAGATTAATTCCCTCTCTGAACCACCCCTTCCACCCCAATGGCCAAAGAGATGGAGGAAGAGAATCTGAAAAAGTAAATGTGTGATTCTTTAGTCCTACCTCAATACTAGAAACTAGGAAAGAATTATGGGGTAGACAAAGCCAGATTAAATAAAGATGTCTAGTCATCTTTGGTGCTGTATTGCTGCAAGGAAGTTGAAGGGATTTTGGTCTGAGTTCACTATTATCCCTTGTTTGGAAAAGCAAAGCCAAGCAGACAGAACAGATTAAGAGACTGTTTGATACTCTTCATCTCTAGGTATTAACAGATGAAAAGCTACAGGCCTAAAACACTGAAGATGGATGCACCTACACATAAAATTAAACCTAAGTAATGATAAACTAGAAAAATGGTAAATAAGCCTATACAATGATAAACTAGAAAATCAGAATCTAATTATTTTAAAATGTGTAGAATATTTTAAAAGGCACAATTTTTTAAGGTAATAATGTTTTTCCAACATTTCCAACATTTCCAACAGAGCCTTCAGCTCTTGTCATGATCCCAGGGTCCTGGGATTGAGCCCCTCATTGGGCTCTGTCCTCAGTGGGGAGTCTGCTTCTTCCTCTCCTTCTGCCCCTCCCCTCTGCTCCTTTCTACCCTTTCTCTCTCTCAAATAAATAAATAAATGTCTTTTTAAAAATAAAAGTAGAAAAATGTGCCACCTTGTTCTTAAGAGATTGATAAGGGCAGTACAAATTTCAGCAGAAGAGTGTAAAGAAGGGATGCTGACTTGTTTTTACCATGGGTATACGTAGAGATGAATTCCAGATTCCATAACAAGTCTGACAAAAAGATTTCATTTTCACATGAACTCTGTCCTGGAAGTGCCATGTAAAGAAGCATTTTGAAACCAGGCTTTGACTTGCACAAAAGAGGGGGGATGATCATTTAGAATACAGACACTTGCCTTCTCTGCTCTACAGTATCAATACTGCATGTGTGCATTGACAGAACAAGAATGTGAAGCTTCTGTATGCAACTACCATCTTATACTAACTCCTTATAAAAATTAGAGTCTGGGAAATTTTACTAAAAACATTTCCAAAACATTAATATAGACAGCACATTTGGATTTCAATGCTGGATCAGATCCCTGGATTTATCCCAAGGACAAGGCTGACTATAGCTGTTCTTAAAGCTCTTTGCTTCCTTTCAAAATTTTAAGTGATTCCTTGACCACAGGAGTACTTTATGATTAAAGCAGGTGTCCAAACTGATGACAGCCAGTCATCAATAAAAATGGCTAAGAGATACTTGTAAGGTTCAACAGAGGTATCAATGGAAAAGAACATAAACTTTTGCAGAGATACCTCAACAGATGTCATATTTCATCGAATACTGTATTTTCAGTGGTTAGCATGGTGCCTGGAACATAGGAGGTCTTCTGTTAAGTATTTGCCAAAAACACATACTTGTGGGGCCTAGGATATACTTCATCATGATTCCTGGTCCCCTGTCATGTCCCATTCCAGTACAAACAAACTTAAAACTCAATATTCAAAGCCAAGTGAAATAACAACAAATGTTAAAATCCAGATTTGAGAGGATAGGATAGAGGATACACTAAAGGGAATGGGTATTGTTGGAGAAGGTGGTTTAGAAGAGCATGAGAATGGAAGGGAATCTTTCTGAGATAGTAAGAAAATCTTCATAGATTGTAGCCATCCTATAAAAAATGAGGTATAAGCTGTAACAGAAATTCTGAAAGATTCTTTGTTGAAATCTCTGTTGTATCTGGTAACTGACTGAATTTCACAAAGGGCCATAATCCTTCCACTTTGCATGACACACAAAGATCATATCCTGACATGCTTACTGTAACTATTCATCAACATGCTATTTTTTCCTAATCCATGTCAGTGTAACTCATGGCAGAAAGAAGCTACTCTCCCTAAACCTAATGTATCTCATGGTACACTAGCAAGTCTATGGGATTTAATTTCATATTTGCCACATAGTATCTATGTGGCCACGTGCAACTTCCTTAACTTCTCAGTCTGTTTCCTTATCTATGAAACAGACTTTTACCTGTAAGTGTTAATATAAGAATTATGTGATAGAACATATATACAATGGCTAGCATACTGTTGGACACACAGTATGCTCTGAACTATTATCAGTTCCTTTCATCCAACTTGGTAAAAACCTCTATAGAGAAGAAGATATGCACCCATATTGCTGTTTCAAGTTGTAGCTCTGTTAAACACCTGTCTTACATTACCAAATGCTCAGCTTATGTTACTAAGTAAACTGTCACGCTATGCCTCAATTTCCTTATTGTAAAGTGGAGTGGGTAGTACCTTCTTTGATGCATTTTTGAGAATTAGATGAGTTAATGCATATCAAGCACACAGTGATGAAACATCCCCAATAAGCTCAATTACAAACCCTCCATGCTTAAAGACAGCTATCTTTAAAAGTGTTCAAAGAACACATGATAACATCTTTTCATTTAATGAGCAGTTAAATAGATTTAAATCTGACAAAATATTCTTGGCAGAAATAAAATTCAAATATATTAAGCTTTATATCTATTGAGTATCTTTCACATCCAGGATTTTTAACTAGGCTGAAAGAAGGAATACTAGACAATTTCAAAGAAGTCTTGATTGCCACATTTCCAGTTGGCTATAAAGGTTTGTTTTTCTTTCTTTCTTTTTTTTTAAAGATTTTATTTATTTATTTGACAGAGAGAGAGAGAGAGAGAGATCACAAGTAGTCAGAGAGGCAGGCAGAGAGGAGGAAGCAGGCTTCCCACAGGTTTGTTTTTCAAGACTGGTTCTGAAGTGGAGAAAAGTTCAGAATCTCCCCGTCGCCTTTTTACTTTTTGATATCAAATCATGCCAATCTTAAAGACCATGCAGTACTCAAGCACCATGCAGGACTCTGATTATATGAAGAAAATTATAAGAATTAGGCCTTAAACATTATATTTAGATAGAATATTCTCATGCGTACATTCATTATTCAGTTACACAGTTTTTTTAGAGAGAATAAACTAAGTTTTGCAAAACATGATTTTATATGGACTATGGACTAAAGTAACTGCTTATATGTGATTTAAATTCTAGAGTGCTGTTGTCTAACTGGGTATAAGTGCCGGTGAGTGGGTGATTTCTTCACATCTGGTAAGAGTTATGACTAACTGCAAGCTGTTCAGTGTGGTACATACCATCAACTCACTAGTCTTGGAGCAATGTGTGAGAAATAGAAAAGCATTATTCAAAATATGAATGCTCTAAAGGAGGCATTATACCAAAGATAGTATTTTATTTTTTATTTTTTTTCCTTTTTGTAAAATTATTATTTGCCCCAGGGGTACAGGTCTGTGAATCATCAGGCTTACACCTTTCACAGCACTCACCATAGCACAAACCCTCCCCAATGTCCATAACCCATCCATCCTATCCCTACTCTCCCACCCCCCAGTAACAAAGATAGTATTTTAAAAGACAGTATTTCCTCAGTAAGTAAATTTGAATTTAGTGTTTCACCCCCAATTTTCTTGTCTATGGTCAGTGACTGACACCTGAAAGCTACTTCTTTCTTATTATAGCAGGCCATAATATATTTTATAATATATAAAATATGATGAAGAAAAAGATGTAATTAAAAAGAATATAAAATTCTTTTTAATTGTCATGTTCTATACTTTCATTTCATGAATATCTATCATTTGGTAAGCAAAATATAAACAATCAAAAATTGCTAATGTTATATCAGAAGCAAATACAAATACAGAGACTAAAAATTATGTGAATTTTTTTGATAATTCTATTTTCTAAACTTATACCTTGTGTTGAAATTTATAGATTTAACATGATTAAAAAAAATAAGTCTAAGTACTGGACTGTACGGAAAAGGTGTTAAACTTGACTTTTCCTGACCTATGTTTAGTAGGAACATTTATTCTACAAGCATAAATTATACTGGAATGTCTTAGAACTTCTTAAGATCAGGAAAAGTAGCAAAAAAAGGAGAGAGTCAGATTGGTATATGTCTTATTTTTTTTAGTATACACGATAGCAAGTCATCCCCTAAACAATCCTACCACTTCCAATTTATATAGGAGAAAATGGGAAACGTAGAGAAGTAAAAACATTGGCAAAAATCATACCATACAAATCCTAAGAAGCATAATTTTTTAAAAGATTTAATTATCTATTTTTGAGAAAGAAAGAGAGCACATGAGCAGGGGCAGAAGCAGAGACAGTGGGAGAGAAATCCCCAGGAAGACTCCCCACTAGGTGTGGAACCCCAGCACCCTGAGATCACAACCTGAGCCCAAATCAAAAGCCAGACGCTCAACTGAGCCACCTAGGGACCCTAAGAAGCATCATTTGAATCCAAGCTGCTTGACATCTCCACTCAAGTTCTTGACCATTTAACTCTCTCATTGTAAGTCTGAGGCCTCTTATGTTGCTATGTTCAGTCAGTAGTCAAGGGTATTTTAGGCAAGTACACTATAAGTGTACCACTGTCTGCAAGTACACTGCTGTGTCTGTAAAGATCCACCAGTTCACAGCTAAAATATGATTTTATGTCTTTTGAATAAGTCTAAGTTGAGCTAATGTTAGGGAATTAAAGTCACTTTACTTAAGAAGGAAAAGAAGTTGAATCTTTGCAATCAGCTAAACTTTGGGAGAATTATTTGAAAAATGTCTAGGGAAATGCTGATATAACCAAGTGAATAGTAGAGATCATGTAGGTAAAGAGAAAAACCCTGTGCTGAGTAATAGGCAACTGTTAATCTCACTGATTTGAAGTTAGGCTAGGGAGCTACTAGTGTTTTACAAAAACATTAGTCACCAAGTATTGAGCTTACTGTATAAGAAATCTCTGTAGAAGGAACTAAGCAAACAGAATTGCTAATCCTCATGACATTTCTACCTTAGCTACCTTAGCTCTGCCACTCCTACTCATGTGACCTTGAAGACTAGCTTTTCTATCCTTCAGTTTCCTCAACTGCGAAATTACAGTAACAGATATGTCTCTTTATGAAGATTAAGTGGGATACTATAAGCAAAACACTTTAAAGAGTATCTGGCAAAGAATACACATTTAATAATAGTATATATTATTCAGAGTTCATAAGTAAGGATGTTGAAACACATTGAAATTAGCTTGCCCATGGTCACTACATGAACAGTCTTAAAATTTGAACACAATTCTGTGATTTCATATTATGCTTCTTATTTCACAGTGTTTTCACGATGACTTTAAATTATGACAGTGAATTATTAAAAAATAAATAAATTACCACAAACCTAATGCACATCTTCCCTATACATAAATCAAGAAGAACTATAAACTTTCACAATGTATTGTACTTTTAGGACCCCACTCTGAGATATTTCATTATAGGAAATAATGAAATTATTATAATGAAAATAAGGGGGGTATTCACCAACCCCCCCCTTATTTTTCACAAAGTTATACAGTAAAAAAGTAAGACCTAAAATACCTATAGCAAAACAAGGAATTGACAGCATCTGAGGTATTTATAAGGGTCAATATAGAACAACTAAGGGCAAAGTCTGAGAGCTCTTCTCTACAAGTCTTATAACTCATTTACTGAAGTGTCCAGTAAATGAGACAAGGCAGTAACTCCCATTTAGGAACTTCCCCATACCTTAAAAAAGGAAGGATTAGGGGATGGTAGTTAATATAGAAATACACTAAAGTTATATTTTCATAGGACTAAATGCATGTATTCATCTAAGTGTATCCAGGATCTGCATTGTTCGCCTCTACTAATAATAGACAACACCTATTCACTACCTGCTGTAGCCCACACGCTTTAATTCATTATCTCATTCAGCGCTTACACAGTTACTATTTTATAGAACTGTTTCTCAAATGGGCTCAGTTGTTAGAACCCTGTAGGATGTGTGTTTGCTAAGGAGGGAGGGAGATGAGATATAAACTTGGAGGGACTGAAGAACTGCATTTAACAAGAACTCAGGGTGACTCTTTAGATCTTGAAAATTTGGATCTCCTAATTGAAAAACATGAGCTAAGTATTTAGGTGGAACAAACTGCCCGAGATACCACTGAGTGATCGAAACACGGTGTAAACTGGACCTTGTGCATATATCTGCAAAACCCTACCCCTTTCCCTCTGCCTAAACTGCTGTTAATAGTGCTCCAAAGCCAAATATAAAATATATAAAATTTTAGGGGTGCCTGGGTTGTTTAAGCATCTGCTTTTGACTCAGGTTATGATTCCAGGGTCCTGGGACTGAGCCCCACACTGGGCTCTCTGCTGGGCAGGGAACCTGCTTCTCCCTTCTCCCCACGTGTGCTCTCTCTCACTATTTCTGTTGCTACCTCTGTCTCTCTCAAGTTAATAAATAAAATCTTTAATATATTTACATACATATTAAATATATAAAATATATATTTATACATATATAAATTTAGATAAATATACACATACACAATTTTAGGAGCTGGCAGGTGTCTTTTGGTCAGCCTTTTAACTTTCTAGAAATGTAATGATAAAAAGTGCACCTAAGACTAATACAGTGCATTTACAAAAACAGTTTTCATGCAGAGGGAAGTCCTGTCCTCCAAGGCCAACTCGGTCTCAGTCCCAGTGAGGACGTGAATATAGGAACTCGTGTTTTGGTGACCCTGGGTCCTGCATCTAGTGCTGGTTTCTCACGTGCCTGCTGGGTTGGAACTAATCAGAATTTAAAGTGATCCTTGCTTTGCAATGCAATTAGTTTAGCAGGTGAGGCAGTGACCTGAAGGGACAGGCAGTTTAGTTGTACTAATGTCCTGCCTGCTAGAATATGATTTCACACTTCCGTAACTTCTGATGAACTACAGAGTCAGAAGGTATCATGGACATTATTCCATCTAAAGTTCTCATTTTACTGAAGCCACAGAACGGAGAGTGAGCTACCTACAATGCAGCTCAGAAATCACAGAAATCTGCCTTGAACTCTGATAGTTTTGTAGAGAAGAGATAAAACCAGAGGACAAGCTACAGACAGCCATGGTGGAAATCAGATGGGAGTGAGTAGCCTTTCAGCTGCTTCAGTTTGGTTTGGTTTTGTTGTGTCCTCCAGAGAACTTGTAGGCCTCTTACTTCCTTATTGAATGTAGAACCATTAGAAGGTAGAGCTCGGAGTCAGGGAGGGCTGTGTTCACCCCTCAGTTCTATCACTCTTTAAGAGTTAATGCATGTAATACCTAAACCTCAATTCCCTTGCCTTGAAAATAGGAAAAAATGGTACATCTAACTACTAAAGGTTTAGTGAGCATCAAATATGAAGTGTACTTTTAAGCTTTGGGGTCAGTGGGCAAGAGTAGTATCTACACTGTATTTGCGGCTGCTTCCGGTTTAGTGGTGGTGGTATCATTATCGTCCCTTACATTCCTGAGAGGTGGGGACTACCACCCTCAGATATGGATAAAGAGCCTAGGGCTCAGAAAAGGTAAATTCCCAAGTTACAGAGATAGTGACAGAATTTAGTCACAGGGAATTTGAGTCTGTCTTTTTTTCATCAAGGTACACCTATTTAACATTAATCTACACACTTTACCTTAATATTTTCTAAACATCTGTGTAATTGTAAAAAACTGAAATAATAAACAGAAAGAGGCCAGGCCTTTTTTTTTTAAGGTTTGGGTTCTTTTGAAAAGTTGATTTATATAATTATCAATCCCCAATATTTCATTTTTTAGTAACATCCATGGGCAGAGTAGAATGTTAAATCCTAGATTCAAATGAAGTCTTTGGCTCTTTAAAATCCTTGAGAAATGTGATGTTTTGGGTAACTGAACGTCTACATAGCTTTGAAACACTCATATTTTTATCTTCTCATTACTTGGGATGGAATTTCTTTTAAATGCTATCATTTCTCTTCATTCCTAAGTAGAGGATATTTATTTATCACATATTCTATACTATTTTTGGTAATTCAAAGTCATCATTTTAAACCTCAATATTCTTACTTTGAAGTGAGACAGTAATTCTTCTGAGCCATTGGACGTATGCAGCATTTTAAAAGAAATGGTCCCAGATGGCTGCATAGTATTCCATTGTATATATATACCACATCATCTTGCCATTTGCAATGACCTACATGGAACTAGAGGGTATTATGCTAAGCGAAATAAGTCAACCAGAGAAAGAAAATTATCATATGATCTTTCAGACATGAGGAATTTGAGAGGTGGAGGGGGGTCATAGGGGGAAAAGAGGGAAAAATGAAACGAGATGGGACCGGGGAGGGAGACAAACCACAAGAGACTCTTAATCTTAGGAAACAAACTGAAGGTTGCTGGCGGAGGGGTGGGTGGTGGGTGGTAGGGATAGGGTGGCTGGGTGATGGACATCAGGGAGGGTATGTACTATGGTGAGTGCTGTAAATTGTGTAAGAATGATGATTCAGACTTGTACCCCTGAAACAAATAATACATTATATGTTAATAAGTAAAAGGAGGGAAGGAAGGAAGGAAGGAAGGGAGGGAGGGAAAGAAAAGAGAGAGAGAGAGAGAAAGAAAGAAGAAAGAAGAAAGAAAGAAAGAAGAAAGAAAGAAAGAAAGAAAGAAAGAGAAAGAAACAAAGAAGAAAAGAAAGAAAGAAAGAAAGAAACGAAGGAAGGAAGGAAGGAAGGAAGAAAGAAACGAAGGAAGGAAGGAAGGAAGAAAGGAGAAAGGAAGAAAGAAATGGTCCCAGACTCATGTGTTTTCTGTTTGGATTGAAATTTCTCTACATTCGCTTCATAGTTGGGCTCTCCCTCACTGGGAGATTATCATTGGTGAACTAGAGTTGTAAACATGTAGGAAATCTACTGAGGAGGTAAAGAAAGAGAAGGGTGAAAATTAAGAGACAGAGTAGAAGACCTGAAGCGTTCTCAATTAGATTCGATGCCCAATCCTTTGTGCTTGGGCGATATTCAGTACCAGCCTGAGAGAAGTAGTTTCTGACCCCAAAATATCTCCCCCCAACTTTTTTTCTCCTATGTGGCAGGAATTATTTTAAAAGAGGCAATGCCTTCTCTTTAGTCATAAATAAAAGAATAAACTGTCAAAATACCAGGGAGAGTCAGTACACATGTGTGAATGCATTTCTGTCAGTGTATAAATGGCTCCAGATTTTTTTTTCTCGTTTTACCAGGGGAAGAGCCTAAAGATATGAGCCTAGATCCTAAAGATATGAGTGAGAGGAAAACGAGACTTAAACAGAGATTCTGAAAGGTATTTCCCCCAACAATGTCCCTTTAGAGTACTGTGAACTAGGAACAGGACACAAAGCAGGATGTTTGCTGAGAGGCTTTACAGGTGGGCACCTGCTGTAGCAAGTAATTTATTTTGAAAAAAAGAGAGTATAAGTGCTTTGTGGTTTGCAGATTCCCAAGTACATGTAAAGATTATTATTATGATTAAACCACTTTTTGAGTAGGAAGTGTTTGATTCCATGGAATTATTAAAAACACTCTTTTCATGTTTAACCAAATGTCCCTTAGAATAATGATGAATCACTTAACAGCTTCAGCTAATCCCATTAAGCCCAAGCGCTTTAGGACAGGCTGTGTTTGATGTGACCTATGGTTTCCCTCAAAGTCTTGCTGGCTGTATTGGTAAATAACAGCCACCAGAAGCCAGAACTCACATTGTCCTTTTCTTGCCCACTTTTGCTTGACACATGAATCCATCCTCAATCAAGTGAACATAGTAAGCCAGGCTGGGAAGCACAGTTGGACTTTCACCAGATATCACTGCTGATTTGCCAGCTAATGTGTTCCTCCAATATGTGTGAAGGCAAAGGCAAACACACACTCCCAGTTCTCTGTAAGCATAATACAGTTCAGTACTCTTGAGACTTCAGAGATAAACTGTGGAATACTCTGCCCCCCCAACTCTCCCATTTTACTTCCTAATTTATTAAGCCTCTTAATAAAACAATGTAAATTTAATCAAAGTGGAATAAAAAATTAAAAATATACGTAGGTCTCTTCAGAAAACAAAACTTAACTGGCATTGTTAAACAAAATGTCAACATCTTCCTAGAAAAATGCAGAGTTTTCTATGATTTGCATAAAGGTAGTGTTTAGCAAACCTCTCAGACTTCCTACTATACAAAGTTTTCTGAAGAAGGTTTTTGCAGTAATAGGTTCAAGAATGAAAGTGTTCTTGACAATGCCATTACAAAGCACCATATCCAGCATACAGCAAGAGCTTGGTAAATACGGGTTGAGTGGAGAGTGAATAAGTACAATTTATTTGCAGTGAAATTTTGAAATTATTAAATGGTGCTCATTTCAGCAGCACATATACTAAAATTGGAACAATACAGAGAAGATTAGCATGGCCCTTGAGCAAGGATGGCGCGCAAATTCGTGAAGTGTTCCATATTAAAAAAAAAAAGAAAGAAGTTATGAAATGAACATCTAAACTTACTCTATGGGAATTTTTGAGAGGCTTTCCTGAGAAATGGGCATGGGAGTTGGGTAGTTCGTGATTGTAAATCAAGACTATTGTAAGGAAACTTTAGATGGTCTGGAGTCTCATTTTTCATAAACATACACCCAAATAACAAAAGTGAGACAAAGTAAAATAAAGGGCAACAACTTATAAGGGAACCGTTGAGGGCATTTTTTTGTTTGTTTTTTGTTTTTTGTTTTTTTCTCCTAAGTAATCAATTAAAAAGCAAATGGGTCTGGGAAGAAGAGTAGCTATTATTATCATTATTATTATTGTTGTTTTTGTTATTAGTTATTCATTATATTTATGGGCCCCACTCTGTGTGCCAAACTGCTGAACACATTAGGACTTTGCAATGTAGATATTATTCATAATATCTCATTTCACAGAGGTAGTAACTGAAGTTTAGAAATTTTAAAGAACAAAACTTATAAGTAGTATATGTAGAATTAAAATCCAGGGCTGAAAATGAAGATTATAGATTAAATTAATGGAGAAATCTGGTTTTACAGATAGTATTTCATTTTACAGATAACAGTTCTGGCATCTATATAGACTTGTTGAAAAACGCTAAGTAATATCAGTGAGGGAATCTGGATCAGGGATTGATTACTACATAGTTCTCATAGAAGGAAAAGTCTCCTGGCTTGCTGAGAGTTTATTTTATTTATTTTTTAAAAGATTTTATTTATTTATTTATTTGTCAGAGAGAGAGAGAAAGACAGAGAGAGAGCACAAGCAGGGGAGAGGCAGAGGCAGAAGCAGGCTCCCCACTGAGTAGGGGGCCCAATGTGGGATTTGATTCCAGGAGCCTGGGATCATGACCTGAGCGGAAGGCAGATGCTCAACCAATTGAGCCACCCAGGTGCCCTGCTTGCAGAGAGTTTAAATAGGGAGTATGTCTCTTTTTCAAGTGATGGTGAACATTTTTAAAGTCTTACACTAATGGTGTTTTCTGAATACTTCATGTTCTTTCTAGGTATTATAAAGTTGTAAATAAAAATAAAAAACAAACATTAATTTCACTTGATTAAAACAAAAAGTCATCCCCAGAAACTGGCTTACTCAACTAAATTCTTTCTTTCTTTTTTAAGATTTAATTTATTTATTTGAGAGAGGGTGGCTAGGTAGAGAGCAGGAGAAAGGGGGAGGGTCAGAGAGAGAAGCAGACTCTCCGCTGAGCAAGGAGCCCAGACTAAGGAAGAAGAAAAGGGACTCCATTCCAGGACTCTTGGGATCATGGCCAGAGCTGAAGGCAGACGCTTAATCGACTGAGCCACCCAGGAACCCCTAAATTACTTCTTGTGAACTAAAAGGAGGGCTTTCCTCTTTGGCCCAGGAAGAAATTATCTTTGCTTTTACATTGCCACCTGCCCTTCCCCAAGGAACAGAGAAAGAGAAGTCAAAAAGGCTGTAGGGGTCAGGAGTTCAATCTTTTCAGAGAAGTAGAGTCCAAAGAAATTAAACACTTTGCTCAAGGTTTTTAAGCTAGTTACAAAGGTGAGCTTAGAAATTAGAACTCTAGAGTTCCAGCATATTCTCCATTTTAATGTGAAGTTTTCAGGTTAATGTTATGGTGAAAACACCCCTAAAAGCTTTCTATCTCATGCTTCCTGGGTCAGAAAGCATCTAAAATCTTGTTTTGCTCCTTTTTTGAAAGATTAAAGTAGCTAATCTTCAGTTTGTTGTGTCTTTTTGAAATGCCCATTCATGATTAAAAAGCAATTAACCAGAACCACTTCATTGGTGCCTCCTTTCCTATCCCTCCTCCTCTCCACATTTATCCTTCTGCTAAAGTTGCCTTTCGTGCCAAAAAGTAAAAGACTTGAAAATAAATGGTTCATAATGCATCATAAAGGAAACCAAATGTTTTTGGACAATATGAAGAATGAGGATTTGTACAGTTTTTTATAACTCACTTTGAGCAATCACAGGTGGTCCTTAAATTGGCAGTTGTTAGCTTTTAAAAGCAAAATTTGGATCCATACATAGTAAGTTGTGTGGGGCCCATTTCAAGTTTCCAGGTTCCAGAAATGAGTCACTTATAGCCATGCATCAGAGAATATTAATTGTATGAAGCCAGGGCAAAATTCCTATCATCGTTGTCTTCATTCTGAAAGTGTGCATGTGTTTAAAATAATGATTAAAGAGAACATGACTTCTTGAAACAATTTAATTTTCTTTGGAACACTTAGATTTGACGTGGAATTGCACACTATGTGAAATTTTTATCTAACCAGATATTATGTCACCCCACTCCCAATTTCAACATATTTTTTAAAAGAACCTAGAGAACTTGGACTGTAACAGAGCATAAAGTCATGGAATTTGAAGCCCATTCAGTCCCATATTCTGCCTAATGCAGGAATCCCTATTAAATTATTCCTGGTATGTCCATCCAGATTTTGCTTTAAAAAAGTCAACGATCTATATAGAAACAACTGTTGACTGTAGGTAGACGAAGAGATGGACAGATAGAGTATAGGTAATAACATAAGTAAATATTCACTTCACTATGAATGAGCCAAGTTACCATTCCAGAATTCACATATCTTAGGTACCTTATGGTCAACTGTGGCATAATTACCATCATCATTACTAATTCAATAAAATGGTAATTATGTTATTTAATAAATGTTTTGGACCAACTCCAAAAAACTGGGAATATGCCTAAACATAAACATGCTCTAGAAAAATACTTTTCAACAAAATAGGGAATAAAGACCAAAGAGTAAGGATATCTTGGGATATTTCTTGATTTGACTATGAACATAGGGACTCATACCACTTGCATTCAGGGAGAAACGTAAAGGAGAAGCTAAGAGAGGTAATACAAAACCCTCAGAAGAGGAACCTGCCAACAATAGCAAAAGCCTGAAACCCAGAATCAAACATAGGACGTGGGCAAAATTAAGTTTTTCAAGAAAGTTTCAGAACCCTTTCAACAGGCCAACTTCTGGAACTGTCCAAAAATTCATTTATCTAGGGCTGTGTAGAGGCATCTCAAATAAGAGATTTATTCACGTGAAGCTTCTTAGCCATTTGAATGACAGACTGGGGCAAACATGGTCCAGTATTTCTGTCCTCTAACCTCAGAACACTATTGGGTGGTAAAACAAGCCCTACCGAGCCGGTTTACTGCAATGCAATGAAACAGTCTTAGTAGAGATAATACATTAAATCAAGCCCCTGAAATGACGAATTCCGCTTCTCCCAGGGACCGTGCGGAGGCTCAGAAATCAGACTCATCTTGGATGCAGAGTAAAGAAGCATTAAAAAAAAAAAAAAAGAACACTCTTTTTTTTTTTTTTTAACTTCACAGAGTTCTCCACCTCTGCGTCGCATTAGCCTGGAAAGGATGCTCCTACACAACTGCAAGGGCATGCAGAGGGGGACGTGACGCCCTTAGGGAGGGGGACCAAGATTCCAACTGACCTTTTTGCTGTTTAAAGGACTGAATCGAGCCTGAGTGGTGGACCATTTTCACTCTGTACGTCCCCGCTGGGTTCGGAAGCTGTCCGAGAGGGAGGCGGAGGAACAGTAGCCAGACTCTGAGAGGCTCCCGGGCGCCACACAATCCCCGAGCCTCCGCGAGCGCGCTGCAATCCAACACCTGCTTTAGCCGGCACTTTGCTCCTAAGGCTGCGCGCCCACCGTTGTTATGGCAACGCCGGAGGGCGGTCCAGCGTCCAGCTCCCCTTAGCGGCTACTCGGGGAATTAACCTCGCATCCCCAGAGCGTCCAGTGCCGCAGTGTGGGTGGGCGTTGCGTTGGGTTTGCCCGGCAAGGGAGGGAAGGATTTTTCGTAGCGACTATAAATAAATCCGAGCAAATCTCTGGAGCCACTAAATAATTACCTCTTTTTCAAGTTTTGAGGCTGGTTATTATATTGGGGCACAGTTTTGATTTCCTAAAAGTTGGTCTGTAAATACTGGTACTTACAGAAGGGCAAAGCTGATCTCTCCTCTGAGAGGAATGCAACAGCAGATGGAGAGACGTTTTTGTCTTTCCCTCTTAAACTCGAGCATAGGAAATATGGATAACTTTCACTTAGCCACTAGAATGGTTTTATTCGATAAGTTATGTTAAATGTCTGGTACATTACATGTGAGTTATCCTCTTGTATTTCAGCTATTGAGGCTTCGAATCATATGATAGTGACATTGGACAATTTACCTACTAAGTAACAGGTGTTGAAAAGACACTATCTACCATACTTAATGTAATCCTCACAAAAGCCTTGTAAAGTAGGTAGAATATTATTTTAATATAGTAAAAGAAACTGAGGCCTGGGACAACAAAATTCTCAAACCATAAAAACCAACACCTTATGTTGAGAGAGGAAGACACCTGATACCCAAAGAGGTGAAGTAACTTTGGGAGGACCAAACCACAGTGGCCAAAATAGGAGCAGGAGCTAGTTCAACACATTCCTCGGTGCCCTCTCTCCTCCTCTTACCTTCCTCTTCCTGCCTGATTCAAACCTCTTAGTTCCTCCTGGAAGATGTAGCATTACTGAACAGACAAACCAAGAATCTATGACTCCCTGAATTTTTTAAGGTTTGTGAGACTAACTCAATCAGTTGAAGAATTCACATAAAGGCAGATGGAAAAGAGAAAGATGTAATGATGTCCAGGTTTTCAAAACCTCAGACAGCTTGAGCTACTATCATTCTTTGATTTCACCTGTAGTATATAATACAAGAGCAGTAAATGAATGCAGCTTTGAACAAGAAAACATCCCAGTTAAATATGACTGCATAACCACTCTGAAACTAAAAGATTTAAGCTACAGTTTATTAATATCTCTCATGATATTTCATAGGTTGTCTAGGCTCAGCGTGGTGGTTCTGACCAGATTTCTCTTGAGTTTTCTGTGGCTAGGCACAGAGAAGAGAGAAATTTGATTCCACTCTCAGAGAAAGGCCTAGCAAAGAATGTGCAGCCTTCTTTAATGAAGGATAATGGTTTTTCCAGAAGGAAGATGTTCAACATTCAGTAAAAGCTCAGGATGCAAACATTGAAGAAATACTTGGTTATGAAAAATTCAGTGTGAATTTATCTCCAACTGAAAGTCTAGAAAAAACCTCAGAGACTATCTCCACAGAGCCTCATCTTACAGCTGTTTTATAGAAGGGGGCTTTGAAACCCAAAACAATAGATGAATTTCTATATGGTGCTTTGGTTGTGGTTTTTTTTATCTGCAGTTAAAATTCTAATATAACTCAACTCATAGGTCGTTCTGATACAGCCTAACTCATTGGATTCTAATAGTACCCAATCTCATAGGTGAGGATTACATTAGATCATATATTTAAAGACTAGTTCATGGCAGCAAAGCAAAGCTCAATAAATATCACATACTATTATAATTACAACCCCTGAGGATCTGATCTTCTTTTACAAACCCTTTTAAATCAGTATTAGAGTCAGAAATGTTTTTGAAATATGAGGTTTAATTCAACTTAAGATCGGGAGGAACAGTTGAAAAAATTAAAGGCTCATGGTTCTACTCTACACTTCCAGGCATAAGGACATCTTCAATTTCCTAGAACCTCTTCTTTGTGCTAATATATGATTTTCTCCAACCACAAGTCAACAGGAGGCAAGGATGTATATGCACTGGAGCTAGGAATGAGTTAAGAGTTTGAACCTCATTAGAAATTAATTATAAAAAAAAGTGATTTTGTATTTCTAGCACCATGGCACCCTAGCTTCTCTAGTGCAACTATGATTAAATTATCTTCTCATAAAGTTGATTACTTTTAATTGGTAATATTTTAGGCTGGACTGACAGATTGGCTAGCAAGGAATTCAAAGAACATCTTTGCTTGTTTTAAAATCGTCTTTTAAGGAAGGTTGCTAGAGGAACAGCTTTTGTGAGGGGCCTAGGCAATTTCAAGCACCATCTGCTTTATACGAAAGGCAATGCAAAGAGAAGGAAAAGCTGTACGTGTATGCATATTCTGAAAGTGGAGATGGAGGGGTTTGAACAAAGACCTTCCTAAAAAATAAATCTTCCTATGATCTGGTAAGAAGAAATATTTTGAATCTAACATTTCCACTGTAGAAAGTTTAGGAATGAATATTTAATAGCCTCACGAGGGAAGGCTAAACTGATTTTTTTTTTTTTACTATTTTAGGTTTCAAATATCTTTCTTCAAATTTTAAAGATGAAAAAATATTTTATATAATGTTCAGTGAGGGAACATGATTATCATATATAATGATCCTATGTTTTGCAAAATATTAAAAAAAAAAAGACTGGGAAGAAGCATACCAAAATATCCAAAATAACTAATTTTGCAAGTAAGGATTAAAGCTGATTTTTTTAGACCTCCATATTTTTTTTGACATGTTGTACACTGAATTTATATTGATTATGTACATATATTTAAAACTCCTTCACTATCTATCATTCTATAAATCTAATTTTTCTTTTTCAGTCTTGGACCCTGGTTTTCTTTGTTCTGTTTCCTTGCTCAGGTCTCTGCTGCATTCACCCTCCCACAGCTCACCACCTGGCTCCTGTCCTCCTTAGGTAATTAATTTATCAGGCCCCATGCTAACTTTTGCTTCCCGAAGAGGTAAGAAACTCTGCTTTTACATCAAGAGGTTTTTTATTCCTTTGAACTCTGAAATATGACCATTCAGCTCAGCCAATTGTGAGCTTTCCCATTTTGTGCTCTATCACAGGAACTGAGAGAGTTCTGTCCTTTCCTCTTTGGGTCTTGAATAAATGACTTAATTGAACCTGGGGTTGCCAATTTTGCTTCTCTTTGCCTCAATGGAAACTGAAACAAAGACATCCTCTTTGCAGTCATTCCCTTTCTAGAATCCAGTTATTTAAGGTATTAATGGGCAAAATTTAAATAGCCAAGTCACACTGGTAATGGGTTTATTTGCAAAGAGTAAGGAAAGGTGAGGGGGAAAGAGAGCTCTCCCAGAGACATTATTATAAGGAGACCCTGATCTCCTTGAGAACTGACTGTTTCTGTTTCTTCCGAGACCAGTATAGTTCCTGTCACACAAGCTGAATGAATACTTACTAATGAATAAGTAAAGAAAGCAATTACTTTAAAATTTTAAAATGACTTCAAGAAAAATGCTGCTTTAGTGACCTGAGCAATTGTCTTTCTTATGCAAAACCAACAGAAATTATATTAAACCATTTACATATTTTATATATATGTATATTTAATATATTAACTTTCTTGGTTCTAGTCGCTATCCGTAGTTTATTAAAGGTACAAACAAGTTCTTCAAAAAACCAAGTGCTGTGATAAGTGGAAGGGTGGAGTACAATTTAACAATTGCTTCCCCAAAGCCTAGGGTTCCTGGCCACATGTGACTGTGTAACAACGGATTAGTCCTGCTGATAGTCAGGCTAGACGCTCAGAGAAGCATTCAGAAGTGACGTTCCTAATGCACTTAAGTAAGAGTAAGCATTGGAGGAAAATCGGCAGCTTCTACCTAATTTGAATCTAGCCTGAGGTGGTCTTGTTACACAGTATTTTGAAGAGACAGGGACACAAAATGATTTAAGAAGACAGCATTAAGAGAAGGCAGATGTGTAGAACAAAGTAGGTAATGGCAGAATAAACATTTTATATTTTATGTCTCTGCTGAAAACCTTACCATTATGTCAAGTTGCCTATAGAATGGAGTCCATGTTCATTGTTCTACCATTCAAGGAGCTCCATGATCTGCTCTCACCACTTTCTAATCTTGTTTCTGAGACCCTTACACTCAGTTTTGATCCTATAATGGTTTTCTTCCTCATAAGTCTCTCTGCTTTTGCTGCTGCCATTTTCTGCATTTGGAATGCTCATCCTAAAAGTTCCATCCTAGTCATGTTTTCCCAACCCCTACTCATCCTTTAAGGACCCAGACCAATGCCAATTCTAAAATGATGGCTTCCTCTTTCTACATCCACCCACTATAAAGCCAGTTAGATGTTAATTAAATCTCCTATAATCCTAAATAATATGACAAACATCATTTCATGGTATTTTTATTATGTTTGTATTATGCATTATATATACTCTCTTTTGAAAGTTAGCACAAACATTTCTCCTGTTTGTCAAAAGAGTCTAATAATGAGACATTCAAATATAAGTTCAGTGTATTAATTACCTTTCAAAATTTACATGCAAGACAGTGGCTTTATATTGTTCTGTGATTTTATTTATTCTAGGTAGATAATTTCATAAAGATTGGTTCTATTCTGTTGTTTTGAAAATCTAGGACTATAATAATTATTTTTTTTCTACATCTGTTCATCTTCATAAGCTCTTAAACTGATACTCTGGTCATACTGACCACTCTACCACATTTGGTGTATTTCCATGCTTTTGAGCCAACCTTTCCATAAACACTCAGCTGGAGTTCTGGGTGTGAAGGTAGTAGTTGTCTATGCCTAGCGTCTATTCTGATAGACTTCTACCAACTGGTGTAGGTCTGTACTGTATCGGTTGTTGGGGTGTTTGCCAGTCGGAGATGGAAATAAAGTAGCTTCTGCAGTTACCTATTTTCTTTTCAGGGAAAGTATGTGTGTGGCCCCTGGGCAGCTCGAGTGATTGGTTGTGAATACACTGTGGTCTCTATTTGAGCATAACCAGTCCAGGAGGAGCAAAGAATGTGTCTGCCGGCTTGGCATTCTTCCAAAGACATTAAAAATGTAATATTAAGAAATCCTTTGCAGATATTTAGGTGACTCCATTGGTTAAGTGTCTGCCTTTGGCTCAGGTCATGATCCCAGGGTCCTGGGATTGAGTCCTACATCACCTTGTTCAGCAGGGAGCCTGCTTCTTCCTCTGCCTGCTGCTCCCCCAGCTTGTGTTCTCTTTCTCTCTCTCTCTCTGACAAATAAATGAAATCTTAAAAAAAAAGAAATCCTTTAAAAGTGTCCATGAATATTTGTTTATGTTGTTTACTAATAACAAATTGCAAAAGAATATTTCAGTGTGAGTTCCATTTTTGCAAAAAATATATGCATAGATAGATCTATGGTAATTAAATTCAAAACATATCAAAGTCTACATAAAGAAGATACGAGTGAAATAATTTTTTTTCATTTTGATTACTGATATTTTAACCTTGTTTTCCATTTATTCCTAGAGTGACATTGTGTTCTGGGTTGCTTTTTGTTGCAGTGTAATTATTAATAGCTCAAACTTTAAAACGTGTCCTGTTTTGGACAGTAAGTAAAGCAGTCACTTTAACCACCAAATACACATTACTTACATTAGAAAAATAAGTGTAAAAAATGATAAAAAGTATTATGCTATTTTAATATAATAGTAGCACAGATTTAAAATTGAAAAAGAAAATCAGCACTTGGCCATGGAGGTCCCTTTTTAACCTAGCAGAGAAATGTGGCAGAGATGGCACTATTTTGGGAGTCAAGAGCTTATAGACTGATCCTGGTATATAAAGTGGCATGCTCTCTAGTAGTGTGCAAATCATTTTGCCTTCTTGATGCAAAGTGTCCTATCTGTAAGAAGGTTGATGGACTAGATGCTTCTTAACTTCTCTTATATACAATCCTTATGGCTGGTTTGACCAGGACCATTCCTCTTTCCTCTCTGAAGGAAAATAGTGGACATGGTACAGAAAATCTACAAATATAAATTTTGTAGCAATATGAACCTGAGTGGGGTCTGAAATTAAACACTGATATGATGAAGAGACAGTTTGCCAAAATAAAAGCTATAGGATGAAAAGATTATTGAATTATTTAATGTGACACCACTGAATTTACTTAAAAAATAAATATTAGCAACTTGGAAACACTTATGTATCAATAATCAATGTGTCCTTGTATAGTCCTTGTATTCATTAAAGTAAATCTAAGTAATTTATGTTAGCATCACTGAGTAGATGATCACATAATATTACCTTGAAGAATATACAGTAAATCAAACTTCATATAAAATAAAGTTTTTCTTCCTCCCTTCTTATAATTTCTACAAATAATAAGAGAAAGTTACATATTTTTTCAGTACCTTTAACAAATATATACTGGAATCTATGTGTCAAGTTCAGCCAGGATATACATTTTTAGTCTTTGCAACCTTTTTTTTTTTTTAAAGATTTTATTTTATTTCTTTCACAGAGGGAGAGAGATCACAAGGAGGCAGAGAAGCAGGCAGAGAGAGGGGGAAGCAGGCTCCCCGCTGAGCAGAGAGCCCGATGCAGGCCTCAGTCCCAGGACCCCGAGATCATGACCTGAGCCGAAAGTGAGGCTTTAACCCACTGAGCCACCCAGGCACCCAGTCTTTGCAACCTTTATACTAGAAGAAGAGTGCATCTTTGTAATTTAAGAATAGATAGCAAATGGTTATATAATCCCTAAATCTTTGAAGTTCCAAGTATTCCACATTTGTGGTGTTTTATTGTAAAACAGTGGTTAAACATTAAAAAAATAAAAACCTATAACATCACACTTTATACAATATAAACAAGAATTTTCTTACAGTTCCTTGCAGGAAAGTTTACGCATTAACTCTAGTGACTATATTTTCCAATCTTCAAATTAGGTTTTGTCACCTAAGAATAAGTAAAATATTGACTAAGGAAAACCAAAAAGAGACTGATCACACTCTTTAAATTGCAATGCTGGAAGCCAGAATAGCTCCTTCAGGTTGATGATATGAATGACTTCATCCCAGAATCACTTACCTCTACACAAGATATAATTATTCTCAAGCCTAGGAAGAAATTTGAGGATTTGCAATAATTTGAGGACTATATAACTTACACAGTCTGTTTGATTAAACACTTATGAGTTCTACTTAAAAAAAAGTTCACTTAGAAAAAAGACTCCAATGGGCGCCTGGGTGGCTCAGTGGGTTAAAGCCGCTGCCTTCGGCTCAGGTCATGATCCCAGGGTCCTGGGATCGAGGCCCACATCGGGCTCTCTGCTCAGCAGGGAGCCTGCTTCCCTCTCTTTGCCTGCCTCTCTGCCTACTTGTAATCTCTCTCTCTCTGTGTCAAATGAATAAATAAAAAATCTTTAAAAAAAAAATAGAAAAAAGACTCCAAGATAAAAGGAGAGTAAAATATAATAGTATCAGATCTTTATTTACTTAATTAAATTCAAATGGACAATAATACACTCTCCAGGGATACTTAATATAAGAACTATAAAAAGCTATGGAAAAGAAAACACCAAAAAATAAATTATAATTATTAATTTCAATAAATCCAGGTGGTTGGGAGTTGGAGAAGTAAGAATGTGATGGAAGTCTAAGGAGGGGAGAATTAGAAAGGAAAAGTGGAAGATGAAAATAGTTTTAAGATCTTCTTTTATTGGGAAGGGGATCAACAAAAGGCAAAGAAGAAGCATGCATGTTTATAGAAAAATAATTTGGTTTAAATCATTTGATTATGAGAACAAGGAAAAAAGTAATATTTAATGAATAGGGAAAGAATGATGAATTGTCCAAGGAGAAAACAAATGAAATATATTACACCTTGACCAAACCAGTAAAAATAAAGAAAAGGAAAATGTGGACTCAACAATCATCATAAATTATAGGTTCAAAGCAAAAGGGAATGAATAAAATCAAGTTATTGGCCAATATTCCAAATATAAGCACTCCTTTTTCCCCACAAAAGACAGTGACTTAAACTGGATTAAAATCAAGATATGTACTCTATGAGAAATAAATATTTAATGCAAAGTAATAAAGGGTGGTCATAGTGATTCTAGGTAAATGCAAATAAGAAAGTAAGCAAGTCTAGCAATATTGATATTAGTCATGATGGAATTTCACATTAGAAGGACTAAAACATTAAAGAGGCACATTATCTAAAAATAAAGGTATAATGTATAAGTAAGATGTAAGTCATACATTTTATGGACCAAACTCTACAGGCTTTAATACAAAAGCAAAACAATTAGATGATCAATTCAACAAAATTGCAATTATAATGGAAGACAATATATACTTCTCAAAAAATTTAAACAGTATAATGGACCCAAAAAACAAATAAAGATCTAGATTGACTTAACTACAATCAATGAACTTCATTTAACAGAAGTTTATAAGATCATCGTATAAGATCATTATCTTTGTACTTTACAGACATTCACAGAAATTGATCATGTGCTTTGTTATGTCCCTTTTGTGTCAACTTCACTAAATGGCAACTCTGTTCTCCAGAATTGCCTTCCCAATATGGGTCCAGGTTAAAGCTGATCAAAAAAACATTTGTGCAAGGCTAGTAAACCTACAGGAAAGCAGTAGCCAGTGCACTCTGAAGGTCACTGTGCTTTAAAGCAATGATAGAATGACACAGGTTTAGACAGAGTCCAGCGAGCCCCTGTTTTTCCCATTACCAGGTCCAGTTTTTTTTTTCTCTCTCTCTAGAAATGACGCATTGCCAGCAGGTGCAGAGGCCATAGTCTTTTCATAGGGAGCTCCAGCAACGCTCCATCGTGGTCCCACTCCAGATTCCCTGACAAAGTCTGACTTCTTTGCCACACCAAACGCTTCAGGAAAGCGAGTGAGTGGCTTTTCTCTGATTCCCCAGCATCCCTTTTTGGACTATTCTCCCCAAACTCCTATAATTGGGTAAGTTCTCATTCCTATAATACATCCCTATTCCATAATACTTAAAATATTTCTCAGTCTGCTTTGCTGATTGATCCCTGATTGATAAAAAGAACAAAGAGTAAAGCAAAACAGAAAAAAAATAATGCAGAGTATTTACAGACCACATTGTAAGATTATAATCTAAAAAAATCATAAATAAAATGAAAAAAATTCTCTGGTAGTCAGGGAACTAAAAGTTAAAATAACAAGGTATATTTTTAGGCTCTCCACATTAGCGAAAATGGAAAGGAGCCATGATATCTATTTTTATAGGGGATGTTGGGAAAAGCATTCTTTCATACATTGCTTTGGAATCGTGAAGCGTTACAGCCAATTTTAACCAATAATCCATCTCTTAGAAGTCTCTTCCATTCAAACAAAGCAGTCATAAATAATGACCCACGGCCATAAATAATGACCCGCAGCCATAAATAATGACCCACATGCTTATTGCATGATTGGTCTTGGTAACAAAATACTGGAACAAAGCTCATACCCAGCAATATGGTAAATTATGGTTTATCCTACTAAGGCATCTATCTGACTAATTGGACAGAGAGAAAATATATAGAAATCTATGTACTGGGTAGGTAGGTTAATACAACTGGATGGAAGAAGAGAGGGAGAGAACAAAGCCAAAAAAGGGAAAAAGAAAAACAACTCTACATTCAAAAGCATATGAATAACCACATGTATGCATTTATGTAAAGTTATGTATATGTATGGGTAAAACAAAATTAAACATTAAGGACATTCTCATAATCTGGCCCAACCTAATTTATCCACCAGATTTCTCTGGACTTCCTAGGACAAACTGTGTTTGGGTCAGAATATATTCCTTGATCTGCTTCACAAAAACAGCCCAAAATACTTCTCTTTGTTTCCTCTTTGGGGTATGCTCTCCATCTGCTGTTCATCATCCAAGTTCTCCCAGGCCCAGTTGATGTGCCACCTCTTCCTTGAATATATCAGCCCACATGAAGTCTCTTCTGAACTTGTTCATCCTTACTAAGTAATTTAGCACTTAATTATATAGGATCATGAATTGTTCTGATTCTTTTGTGCCAGTTAGTCATGTCCCTAACGATTAATCCTATTCTCAGGTTTCTATTTCTCTTAACAGATGCATCACCAAATTGTACCTTTAGTGTAATGACAGTTACGTTTAGCATAATGCTTGGTATTTGGTTTCCAAACAGGGAGACGGGTTAGGAAAGTATGCAGCCTTGACCTCAGAATATCTCAGATAAAATCTGTGCTCTGTTACTTCCTAAAGAATGTGTCTGAGTGTATTTTGTTTCTCTTAGCCTTAGTTCTGGTATCTATAAAATAGGCCTCTGATGTTCAACATAAAACATGAAAACAGCCTGGATTGTGGAAAAAGTTCTGAGTTTAGGGTCAGCTAATCTGACTGAGTCTGGACACTATAATGGTTTTATCTCAGATAGCACTTAGCAATGATTGACTTGTGTCCCTGCATCCATGTGATTTTGGTCTGTCCATAGCTATGACACTTGAACCAGTACTAATGCCACCACAAAATATACTTCCCCAACCGGCATACTTTTGAGTGTGAAAGGAGTCATTCTTAATGATTACATTGGATGGGATAACAGTTATAAATAAGGTTCTGGCAAACCAGAACCTACAGTGACCCCATCTAGAATAAATGTTTGAACCATAGGTCCCTCATTTGTTAGTAGCAGGAGATAATTTTATTCTCTATTCACCCTTTCTGTTCTGACCCGCCCCTAGTGGAGATGATAGGTCCTTAGTAAAACAGAATAAAGAGACAAAATATTGGTGTAACTCATCAGCCACTTGATGAAGGACAGTCGATATTAACAGGCATAAGTTTGGTTTCTCTTTTTCCCCTCTCAAAATTCTAAAACAGAGATTTTAGGTTTATTAACAAGGGAGAAATCTGGCTTTGGGGTCCTTTTATTAGGCTTACCTAGTATTTTTTTTAAGGATTTGAAGGCATTGCCAACATTCTAAATTGAGAGATTTTTACAAATATTTGGAATTGTAATTTGGAAAAACTGGGGACATCTATTAAGACTGAAACTTGGTTATCACTTGTCAAAGGTCAAGTGGAACTGAAAAGTCAGTGCCTCCTTTCTAATTCTCTAACTCATCACACTTTTCCTGAAGTTGAGGTTTAGTTCCATTTACCATTCCCTTTGGGATATTGTGGACTGTCTTCTTAACTCATCCATTTGTCCTTCTGAACCCTAAAAGATTTTTAGACATTCTGAGCTTCATGTGAACCTCATTCCAGCAACTTGCAAAGAGCTCTTTCAGAGTGGTTCTGGGAGCAAAGAGGAAATGCAAAGAGCTAGAAAAACTCAGATTTGGGGAGGGAAAAGAATAAGGACTAAAAAAGAGTGGACTCTAGACATTTTTATGGACTGATGATAATGAAATTAGAAATAATATAAAATACAGAGTTTTTTTATAGACTGATAACTAGATGGACTGCTTATCATCTGAATACCATAGGTAGGTATGATCATTGCAACTATTTTTTTTCTTTTCTTTTTTTTTTCAAATAACATACAAATCTGCTTAGAATTTATAAAAACGATATAAAGATTGCATATAAAATAAAAAGTAATACTTATTTAACTTGTAAAACTATTGGGATTAAAACTAGTAATAGGGGATATGACTTATAAATAGCTATACCGTGTTAAATAGCTTGATGATGATGATGATGATGATGATGATGATGGGTCTGTATTTATAAAGCATGATTTTTGGTTTTGGAGGTTATTAGAATACTCAAATGAAGTGTTTATTTTTTGCTTCTTATTATATTCATTGAACACCTTTTGTTAAAAATGGAGAAAAAACTCACTTAGTTATTACCAGTGTGACTTGAATCAGTCTATCCCTTATTTAACTTCTTTCTTGTGTTCCCTGATTCCTGAATCCTAGAGTCCTAAAGCAAGGAAGAGCCAAAATCTTTGAGCACTAGGTAGTCAGCAAGGGCCATTGGAAGGTGGAGACAGTAACATAGACAAGTAGACAAAAACAAAAAGAAAGAGGAGAAAATCACCAACTTAATATTCTCACTTATCATACTAAGGGGTCACCTCATTTTGCTGCATGGATTCCTGAAAATCCATTTTTGGCAACAGGAATTTTGTGTGCGGCCTCACTTACAATAACAATAGCATTAATAAGTAGAATAACAACAACTAACATTGAATGGGAGCTTAGTATGCTAAGCATTTATCTTAATCCTCATACTAGGTTTCTGAGGTCAGTACTATTATCTCAAATTTAAAAATGAGGAAATTGGGCGCCTGGGTGGCTCAGTGGGTTAAAGCCTCTGCTTTCGGCTCAGGTCATGATCTCAGCGTCCTGGGATCGAGGCCCACGTCGGGCTCTCTGCTCAGCAGGGAGCCTGCTTCCTCCTCTCCCTGTCTCTCTGCCTGCCTCTCTGCCTACTTGTAATCTCTCTCTCTGTGTCAAATAAATAAATAAAATCTTAAAAAAAAATGAGGAAATTGAGGAACAAGGGATTTAAGGAATATACTCAAAATCCTGCAGCTAGATAAATGCATAACCAAGTTTAAAAAAAAAAAGTAATAATGACTTTAAAGCTCATGTAGCTGACTGCCACGCTATATTAGTGCAATAATCGTCTCCTAAGTCATCTTATAAGAGGGGGGCAAATGACCTGCTAGTGAGCTACTTCCATTTCAAGGCATCACTCAAATGCTACTCTGCTGATAAGCCCTTACGGAATTTGCTGCATTGAAATTAAACTTTTGACTGAGGATCTGCAAACTGTGGTCCTTTTATTAGGCTTTATGGACAGGCACATGTTGCTTTTTATTATTAACATTTATATATCTTTCTCCTGTTGAATTTTTTATGTTCAGAAGAGATCCCTTGCATCTCCTGTTGTCATGTTCTCTTTCTCTAAATCTGTTTCTTATACACTTCCTTTTTATTATATTATGAAATAACTTATTATTATATTTTATCTTATGTAAAAACATACAGCTTTTTATAACATAATAATGAGAAAGCTTATATAGTTTATATAGCATTTTACAAATGATTTTACAACTCAGTAATTCTTTCAATACTCACACAAAAATCTAAGTTTGTGAAATGTGTATTATCACCTTCATTTTCTTCATTAAAAATATGATTACTTGCCAAGGTCACACTGCTATTATATGCCCCAATCTGAACTGGCTCTTCTAATACTGAATCTAATGTTCTTTTCCATTTTCTTCATGTACTATCTCATGCAAAGGAGATCAACTATAATGTTGTGATGAATGAATGAATGAGCACATGTCCTAATAAAGGAAGGTCATTCCACTGCACAATTTTTTTTTTACATAACTGATAGCTTTCTCTTTTTATTTGCAGAATAGAAAGCGTAGGTGCTAAGAGTGGGCTTTTCTAGGATGTTATTTAGGTATAAAATGATAAATAAGAGCAACAAATTCTGGTCTATAACAACGAAGATTATATTCTCCATCGATAATTTGGAATTAATTTGAGACAGAATTTCCTAAGAAAATGGAAGTAAACTATATTCCTTTGATATTTCATCATCTACCATGTCCAGGAGAATAAGAGCTGTGTTTAGAGGGAAGCTTTTAATACATTAAGGGGAACATCTGGACCTTTATCCCAAAAGAGTCATATGAATCTCCCCAGTTACTAATCTGGCTTTAAGACAGGAAGACTATCAGTCTTTAGTGTGGGAGGCAATTAGTACTCTGCTTTATACTAGGGAATCATGCATATATATATATATATATATATATATATATATATATATATATATACACACACAATGGTTATTTTCAGAACACATAAAACAAAAGCAGAGACTGCTATCTAAGGATCTCAGATTAATGTTACAATTCACATCAGAAAAATTAATATAGTACTACATAAACTTCTATTACCACTTTTTAAGGACACATTATTGTGTAGTTAATTTCATCAACAATATTTTTGAGAACCTACCATTTAATCAGGCACTGTTCTAGGTACTGAGGGTAGTGATCAAAACAGAAAAACAAAGCAAAATTTTTTCTCCCATGTATGTACACTCTGAAAATAACAAAAGATAGCATATCAGATACATCCTGTGAAGAAAAATAAAAGCCCTGGGGTGGGACAGAGGCATGTAATTTAAGTTTGATGGCCAGTGAAGGCCCACTTAGCATCCCAGCGAGGAAGTGATGTTTGCACAGAGACCTGAAGGAGGTAAGGCAGTAAGCCACGGGCACGTCTGGGGCACTAGTGTTCCAGACAGAAGCCACAATAGTACAGGAGCCCTGAGGTAAGAGGAACCACAAGGAGGCCCTGTGCCCTGTGAGAGCATCAGTAGAAGCTGAAATGAGGGGTGGTAACTGGGAGTAGCAGGTCATCTTAAGTAAGGTCTGTATGAGATAAAAGCCTTTGGAGGCTTTGCTCCTTTGAGCAGGGGAGTGGTATTATCTGATTTTACTTGCAAAATAATTGTTGTAGCTGCTCTGTCAAGAAGAGACTTTGTGAGGGGTGGGAGGAGGGAGTAAAGACTATAGTGGACACTAGTTAGAAGGTATTTCGATTTTCCGAGGAGGGGTAAGCTGACAGTCTTTTAGACCAGAGTCATAAGAGTGAAGGCGATAAGAAGCAGTTGGGTTATGCATAGATTTTGAAGACAGAGTCACAGGTGAGTTAACTAATCTATATGCAAAGTAAGCACTGTCAAGGAGATTATAAGGAGATTGGCCAGAGTAACTGGAATGGAATTGCAACAGTCTCTTGATGCAAACAAATAAATGCAACATAAAATCTACCTTGTTAATAAAATTTTAAGTACATAATACTGTGTTGTTAATTATACCATAACTATATCTCCAGAATTTAATCAACTTGCAACTGAAGTTTTGTACCCTTTTGACTGACACCTTTTCTTTTTCCCCTCCCCCCAGCCCCTGGTCACAACCATTCCACTTGCCACAAGAGGAAAAAAAAAAAATAGGAGGTGGTGGATATGTTTATGGCATTGATTATGGTGATGTTTTCACAGGTGTATACATATCTCCAAATTCATCAAGTTTTATACATTAAGTGCAGCTTTTTTTTTAAAGATTTTATTTATTTATTTGACAAAGAAAGATTACAAGTAGGCAGAGAGGCAGGCAGAGAGAGAGGAGGAAGCAGGCTCCTTGCTGAGCAGAGAGCCCGATGCAGGCCTCAATCCCAGGACCCTGAGATCATGACCTGAACTGAAGGCAGAGGCTTTAACCCACTGAGCCACCCAGGCGCCCTAAGTGCAGCTTTTTATATGCCAATCATAACTCAATAACATGGTTTGAAACAAAACAAGTTAAATGCGACAAAACTTGCCTCTCACTCCCAAGAAAAAACCAACTAGTTAATACCCTGACTTGACACTAAAGAATATATAAAAATGGATACAATGTACAGAGGATTGTTTCCATGGGGCTTCAGAAAGGAAGCAAGAGGTCTTCTCTGATAGGCTGGTTTGTGGTCATCTGGTTCTGGAGCTGGTAGGCCTTGGAAGCCTAGGCTTTGCTAACAAGTAAACAGGTTAGCCCCAGGGTGTCAATTTCTTGATTAGAAATGGAAACTCTTGGGGGGGCCTGAGGGGCTCAGTCCGTTAAGCATCTGCCTTCCAGTTAGGCCATGGTCTCAGGGTTCTGGGCTCCCTGCTTAATGGAGACTCTGCTTCTCCTTCTCCCTCTGCCCCTCCCCTGCCTTATGTGCTCTCTCTCTTAAATAAATAAAATGTTAAAAAAAAAAAAAGAAATGAAAACTCTATGAAATTTGCATATACTAGGACAGAAAGGACATATCATTTAATATTACAGGTGAATCTAAATGTGACAAATTACTTGTGATAAAAATAAGAACTTGGAATTGTGGAATTTTTAAAAAAATCCACTTAGAGTTACCTAGTAAATTATCCTTCTCTTCGGTCATTTATTTATCTACACATAGGATTGGGACTTATCATGTAAAAATGCAATTTCTTACACAGGTCTTAAGACAGACTAGAGATATTCCTTTTCTAACAACACTTCTAGTTCTGATTTCCACAGTTGGAAATTTTGTGTGTCCTAATTTTTAGGATTGCACCAATGTCTGTAAATGGTCCAGAGCTCTGTCTTTTTAGGAGACAGATTTGGTTCAAGTCCTGGTTCAGGACCCTATTAGGGAAGAAGTGGCTAGACCACAAACAAGTTTCTTCCCATGTCTGATCCTCATTCACTTAACCTGTATTTGATAGTAACCCTGGGCTCATAGTGCTGCTGGGAAGAGTCAACCCACACAGAGTTTAACACAGTCCTTGGCACATAGAAAAACTCGATAAATACCAGTTCCTGCTAATATTCTAATTGTCATTTGATGTTATCCAAAAGCCTGTTTTTAGTCATGTGATTCTTCATTGACTCGTCGTTTATCCTTGCTAGTTTCCATTCCACCTTCTTCTGGGTGTGCAAACACTTCTGGTAATTTCCTGTGAATATTACTTAATACAAGAAAGCTATTTAGAGGCAAAATAGTGAATGATGTTCAGTACTACAGAACGAAGAGTAAACTTTATACCAGAGAAAAGCTGGCCTACTGATTGCTGAGAGGCATCCTAAGGTAACAGATTGGTTTTTAGTTATAGTCTCAGAAACCTGACTTTGACAGAAGGAAGCAGAACATTTTCCAAAGGTGGAGTCATGGCAACCAAGTACTCAGAATATATTAATAATATCAACACAGCATTGGGAATACTAGGTAACCACATATAGGTTAGGAAAATTAGACCCCTTTCTTATACCACTCACAAAAACTAACTCAGAGTAGATTAAAGATATAAATGGAAGACTCACAAGTATAAAACTACTAGAAGAAAACAGGGAAGATGTTCCTTGACTTTGGTCTTAACAACAATTTTTTGGATATGACCAAAAAAAATCACAAAGAGTGCCAGCAACAATAGTAAAAATACACAAATAAGACTAAATTAAACTAAAAAGCTTCTCAAGAGCCAAGAAACAATCAGCAAAAAAAGGAAACCTACAGAATGGAAGAAAATATTTGCAAATAATCTATAAGGAGTTAATATTCAAAATATATAAGGAATTCCTACAACTCAATAGCAAAAAACATTCTGATTAAAACCTGGATGAAGGACTTGAATAGACATTTTCTAAAGAAGATATACAAATGGCTGAGTATATGAAAAGATGCTCAACATCACTAATCATTAGGGAAATGCAAGTTGAAACCACAATGAGATATCACCTTATACCTGTTAGAATGGCTATTATGAAAAGGACAAGAAATAGTAAGTGTTGGCCAGGTTGTGGAGGAAGAGGAACCCTTGTGAACCATTGGTGGGAATGTAAATGGACATATCCACTACGGAATAATATGGAGGTTCCTGGGGACCTAATGTATGGCCTTATATTATGGTGACTATAATTAACAACACTGTATTATATTTTTGAAAGTTAAGAGAGTAGATCTTAAAAATTATCACAACACACAAGAAATAATTATATAAAGGGCTGGAGGTGTTAACTAACCTGATTGCGGTAATCATTTCACAACGTACACATGTATGAAATCATCATACCTTAAGCTTACATAAATTATATGTCAATATCTCAATAAGCCTGGAATAAAATGATACCAATACAATAGTAATAAAATTATTCTTATGTTACAGGAAATAGGTCTGCTTTGGGTACTGACAGTTACGGCATATATTCAGCATATACATTTCCCAAAATACACACACTGTAAATTGGATTCTAATGTGAAGATTTCTGTCAAGCATAGAATCGAAGCAAAGTAAATGAGTTATACAATTTGAAAGGTTAGTAGCTCTGACTGTGATAGCTCAATGTACCCATCGACATATGGTGCAGGGTGATATCTTGAGCCAGAGTAAATTCTTCCATTAAGAGTTCTCTAATAAGCATTGCCAATATTTGCCTCTCTGTTTTCATGTTTGAACCATATACCTTCTGGGTGATCTATTCCCTAACCATGGAAGTATAGTTAACTGTATTAGTCAGTAACTAATAGCCTTGTTCTTTCTCTTTATGATTAGATCTCAAGAAGAAGTTGATTGCTAAGTATGGTTTGCATTTATCTGCTTTCATCTATTATGTGTCTGTTTATTGTTAACTTTTAACTTTTTAAGGTTTTTTGGGAAGTTTGCTGTTTTATGTAATTATATGTTCATACAGGTCTTCCTCAAATTATGATGAGGTTACGTCCCAATAAACCCATTGTAATTTGAAATTATCGTTAGTCAACAATGCATGTAGTACACGTAACCTACCAAACATCATAGCTTAGTCTAGCCTATTGTAAGTGTGCTCAGAAAACTTACAGTTGAGCAAAGTCATCTAACACAAACCTATTTTATAATAAAGTTTTGGTGATCTCATGTAATTTATACTCTGAATGCTCTGCTGGACACTCTACTGAACACCCCTCTGAAAGTGGAAAACAGAATGGTTATATAGGTACAGGATGGTTCTAAGTATATTGGTTACTCGCCCCTGTGACTGTGCGGCTGGGAGCTGTGGGTGCCACTGCCCAGAATCATAACCATATGTTACACATATCACTAGCCCAGAAAAGATCAAAATTCAAAGTACAGTTTCTCTTGAACGCTTAGCACTTCTGCACAATTGTGAAGCAGAACAACAGTAAGTTAAAACATGACAAGTCAGGTACTGCCTATATATATATAAATTATATACAATATATATTCTATATAATCTACATTAAATATCTTACACCAAAAGTTGTAAGTAAGTGTTTATCAAATGGTTTGGCAGTGGCCTTTAGCTGATTAATTTATTAATACTTGCCAAGCTACTAATTTATAAGGTGAACAATTTCTTTTCAAAGATTTATTTATTTATTTGTGGAAGAGAGAGAGAGAGGGGTGGAGGAGGAGCAGATGGAGAGAATCTTCAAGAAGGCCCCCTGCTGAGTGCAGAGCAGGACAGGACATGGGGCTTGATCTCATGACCCATGAGATCATGACCTGAGCTGAAAACAAGAGACTGATGCTTAACTGACTGAGCCACCCAGGTACCCCATGTGAATACATTTCTAAAGAACAAGGGTACAAAGGTTTTTGTATGTAAGATCTTGCATACGACATTTATAAGTAAGTGCAATTTCACTAGACACTTGGGATAAATCTAAATAAATTACAGATATGAATATGCTTTCCAAACTGTATGATAAGCTAAAGTGTTACATAGATAATTAATAACATGAATGTGATTACACAAAGTAGTGTTAAATTTTCACTCCCCACAAAGACCCTGGAGTTGCTAATTATACTGAAGAGCAAAGTTGGTGAGAGCGCCTGAAAATCAACCCTCATAACTCACCTTTATTATGTTTGCCTTTGGCAACCCACACATTCTTCTCCAGCCCACAATGAGATGAGCACAACTTTTGCAAGCCTGTAAGAGGGAACAAAAGAACAAGAAAAATTTTGCTTAGAAACTCAGTAGACCAGAAAGAGAATAGAAAATTATCATGAGAAAAGAGCTTTTCATGTTGACTATTTCTGCTGTAATACTGCTATCTGGTATAGGTCAAATTAGTTATAAAGAAGTGTGTAGGAAGACACAACTTTTCAGTAAATTGAACTAGAAACTAAGCAGGTGGGTAGGTCTATGTGCTGTTATGCAAGCTGATTTAGCTGTCAACTTTGAAAAAGCTTAGAATGGCTAGATTTTCCAGTTACTTTTTCCCTGGGTGAGTAATACCCTCTTCTAATATCGTGCCCTCCCCAACTCAAAAGCTGTATCTTTCTCTTTGTTCACGCCCTGCAATTCTGCGCAACCAGACTAAATCATGAGAATTCCCTGATCATGACCTCTACTTCTTTGCCTCTGGAATTGTGGTCAATCGTTTCTCTGTGCCTAAAATGCCTTCTCTACCCACAAGATCAATGGGAAGTTTGCTACTCTTTTGAAAGAACACTCAGCTCCAAGGGTACTTTGACAGGCACTCTTCTAAGTGACACCTCCATTTAGAAATAATCATTCCCTTTAAATAAGCCTTCCTCCAGAAATGTTTCTAAGCCTCAAAAGATACCTATTAAATATAGTGGATAGTATATACTCAGAAATAGGAATAATAATAATAATAACTATCTTGGAATATTGTTGTAAAAATTCAAGTCTGTGTATGTAAAGTAGCATTTGTGATGTTAAGTTCTGGCCTAGGTCCCAGAACTTACTAGGTTCATGGTAAGTGGTAGCAATCAACAGTTTCTTATGCTTATAATTATAGTAATTCCTTCACCTTTATCTTTATGCCTCTCTCATTAGAGAGTTGATTCCCTGAAGGTAGAATTCATTTGAATTCATTTCTGTATCCCTCTCCCCATTCCCACTTAACTAATGTTTGGCACAGTGCCTTGTACTTAGTAAGCTTTTTTTTTTCCAATAAAAATTGCCTAAGCTTATTCAATTAATATGTAGGGGTGATGTGATTTATAATAAAGAATATATATTTGGTCTTTGTCCTGTTTCTGGCACAGAGATCCTAAAACCCTTGGAGTTTCCTAAATGACGAGAGCATAGAAATATCTTTTGTTATGTTAATGGATGACTTTTGGAAAACACCTAAGGAGGGGGGCTCCTAGCCAGGATAGCCAACCAGGTAATTAGAGTTGGAAATTTCAGTCCTATCCCCTGACCTGTGGGAATGAGAGCAGCTAGAGTCTGAATTCAATCACTAATGCCCAATGATTTTATGTAATGAAGCCTCCATAAAATCCCAAAAAGATGGAGTTCAGAGCACTTCAGGGTTGGAGAATACTTGGAGATTTGCTGAGAGTGGCACACCTGAAAGAACATGGAAGCTCCATTCTCCTTTTCATATCCCTTGCCCTATGCATCTCTTCCATCTAGCTGTTCCTGAAATATATCCTTTTTTTAATTAACTGGTGATCTAGTAAGTAAAATGTTTGAGGTCTGTGAGCCTCTTTAGAAAATTAAGTGAATCCAGGGAAGGAAGGGATTGTGGGAATTTGTGATTTATAGCCAGTTGCTAAGAAGTACAGGTAACAACCTAAACTTGCTACTAGTGTCTGAAGTCCAAGGAGGGGTTTGCTGGAAGGTCAAATTTGTAGCTAGTCCATCAGAAGCACAGGTGATAACCTGGACTTATGACTGGTATCTGGAGTGGGATGGGGTGGGGAGGGGAGTCTTATTGGACTAAGCCCCAAATCTGTGGAATCCAAGGCTATCTCCAGGTAAACAGAGTTATAATTGAGTTGAATTTGAAGATACTCAGCTGGTATCCCAAGAGTTGCTTATGGTGTAGGGATTCCCCCTCACACTAGAACTGGTATCAGAACCTATTTAGTAGGTAACCCCACACTTTAGTAGCATGTCAACTAAAGAAAATTGGTTTCATACAGTAACAGAAATAAAACGATTCTCTAATTTGTCCTTTTATTTTTTATTTTTAAAAATATTTATTTATTCATTCGACAGAGAGAGAGATTACCAGTAGGCAGAGAGGCAGGCAAAGAGAGAGGAGGCAGCAGGTTCCTCGCTAAGCAGAGAGCCTGATGTGGGGCACGGTTCTAGGACCCTGAGATCATGACCCGAGCCGAAGGCAGAGGCTTCACCCACTGAGCCACCCAGGCACCCCTCTAATTTGTCCTTTATTTTGATTCTGAAGTTTGACTGTTCTTATAAGGGCATGGGCTTGAGAAATTTAATGATCACCAGATAAACATATAATAACGGTTATTTTATAATGGTAGAGTTTGTTTTATAACAGTAGAGTATTTTTTTAAGATTTTATTTATTTACTTGACACAGAGAGAGAGAGAGAGAGAGAGATCACAAATAGGCAGAGAGGCAGGCAGAGGAGAGAGGGGGAAGCAGGTTCCCTGCTGAACAGAGAGCCCGATGCGGGGCTCGATCCCAGGACCCTGAGATCATGACCTGAGCCAAAGGTAGAGGCTTAACCCACTGAGCCACCCAGGCACCCCTAGTAGAGTATATTTTGTACTATGTTGTATAAAATACCTTTAAATATCAGTTTATGAATCATAAACTGAAAGGGACTTGAGGACTATTTAATCCTACCTATTTCACAGATGAGCCAACTGAGACCTAGTGTATGATATTATGGGTTTGGTATATGGGCTTGGAGGAGATATTCTAAGATATGTTTGGAGGTCACAGAGCTGAGACTTACACCCAGGTTTCTTACCTAGCACTTATGCAGAAGGCTATTTAGGTTTTTCCAGTTGTGCTATAAATATGATAAATGTGCTATTAATATGGTAAAACAGATAAAATGATTTTGTTCTTATTTTTTTAAAGTTAAAAATTCCTTAATTTTTTATTCCTGATACCACTACCACAATTTACAGGGCAATATGCCTGATGTAATGAAAAGAAAAAGAAAAAGCTACAACAGATAACAACCCAGGAATGTACATCTAATTGACACTACATTGCACTAATCAATAGCTGCACTTTTTGCAAGCTGTAGTTATGACAGTCCTGAACAAGAAGGGTTTCCTGTTTAAGCTGCAGTAACTTTTCTTTTTTTTTTTTAAAAAAGATTTTATTTATTTATTTGACAGAGAGAGATCACAAGTAGGCAGAGAGGCAGGCAGAGAGGCAGTCAGAGACGGGGGGTGGGGGGAGGCAGGCTCCCCGCTGAGCAGGGAGCCCGATGCGGGCCTCGATCCCAGGACCCTGAGATCATGACCTGAGCCGAAGGCAGAGGCTTTAACCCACTGAGCCACCCAGGCGCCCTGCAGTAACTTTTCTGACTACGGATCATCGTTCCTTCTGTGGCAGATTTTTACAGTCCCTCTAATGCATTTGGGATGACTGTCTCAAAGTAAGCTGTAGCTTTCCTGACAACTCCTTGCTCTCTCTCCTGCTAAGAACTGTAGCCCTTTTCTTCTGAAATTTTTTTAGAACCTTCTGCTACCATATCCACCACTTCTACCACCAGATCCATATCCACCACCATAGGGACTGACTGAGCTTCTTCCACCGAAACTGCCCCCTTCATGGGTCCATAATTTGATTGCTGTTGTCCACTATAATTTCAACCATCATTATAGTTCCCACCACCACCATAGTTAGCTCCAAAATTTCCTCCTTCATTGTGACCATCATATCCTCCACCACAACCACCCTATCCATCTCCTTGGTTTCCATATCTTGGTCCACCACCACCATAGCCTCCTCTACTACTATAACCAGGACCACCACCATAGTTGCCATCATTACCTCCTCCCTAACTACCTCTGCTGCCACGACCTCCACCACCATAGCCACCTCTTCCACCAAAGTTTCCACCATGGCCAAAGTTACCACCACCTCCAAAGCTTCCTCCATGACCCATGAAGTTGCCAGATCCACCTCCATGACCTCTTTGTGATCCAGAAGACTGCATTTCTTGTTTAGAAAGGGCCTTTCACTTCACAATTATGCCTATTAATAGTGTGGTATTTCTGAACAACAATTTTATCAACTGTATTATGATCATCAAAAGTTACAAAAGCAAATCCTCTCTTTTTTTCCACTCTGCCTGTCTTCCATAACGTCTATGGTTTCAATCTTGCCATACTTTTCAAAGTAGTCTCTCATATTATATTCTTCTGTTTCTTCTTTAATACGACCAACAAAAATTTTCTTCACTGTTTGATGGGGCACCAGGCTTTACAGAATCCTCTCTAGAAATAGCTCTTTTTAGTTCTACTACACACCCATCAACCTTGTGTGGTCGGGCATACATTGCTGCATCCACCTCTTCAACACAAGAGTAAGTCACAAAACCAAAAGCCCTGGAACATTTTGTTTGGGGGTCTCTCATCACCACACAATCTGTAAGTATACCCCATTTTTCAAAATAGTCTCTTAAATTATCATCTGTAGTTTCAAAGCTCAAACCACCAATAAACAGTTTTCCCAACCGCTGTGGTTTCTTTGGATCATGGCCCCCTCCTCCCAGTGGCAGTGGCAATGGCCGGAATCAGACTGGGGCCGACAGTGTGGTTGTTTTACCTCCATTTTGAGACTAGACTCACCTCTTCCAATTCAAGTTCAATATGGGCCAGATAAAATGATCCTGGAAAGACAAAGACTATATATTTTTTTTTCAGAATGGCTACAATAATTTTAAACTAAATATCTTCAGTTAAATCTTCAGGATGTAAGCTGAATTTGAAAAGTATAAAGAATTTGGATTGACCAAGGAGATTACAAGGTAAATTCAAGTGTGAGAAATAATGAAAGTATGAAACTAGAATAGGAAAGGCTTTGTTAGAGACCTGTTTGTGAAACACAGACAAAAAATGCTGAGAATGATATAAGGAAGTCAAGAAATATGTTATCCAGCTCAATCATGTGATGGTCAACAAAACTGAAATATCTTGTCTTTTTCACTAAATCATTAATTGCATCTGAAGGATAGTGAAGAGATGCCCTAATTATTGAACGTAAGTTTAGGAAGATGTATCTGGCAATTGTGTGTAGAAGATTATGTGTAGATTCCCAAAGATCATCTGGGAATTCTTAAGGGGTTGAAACTCCAATCAAGATTGTAACAGTAGGGCGCCTGGGTGGCTCAGTGGGTTAAAGCCTCTGCTTTCGGCTCAGGTCATGATCTCAGCATCCTGGGATCGAGGCCCGCATCAGGCTCTCTGCTCAGCAGGGAGCCTGCTTCCTCCTCTCCCTGTCTCTCTGCCTGCCTCTCTGCCTACTTGTAATCTCTCTCTCTGTGTCAAATAAATAAATAAAATCTTTAAAAAAAAAAAGGTTGTAACAGTAGAGAGTCAAATACATGAGTAAACATTGCAAAAGAAACATCAGAAAATCACAGTTGGCTGGAGAATTGGATAAAGAGGAGAGACAGAAATAAAATAATAGTTCATGTTAGTATTTCAAGTTCCAGAGACCTGACACATGTTTTCCATTGACCAAGCAGGGAGCAGGGTTGGGTAGGTATGAGATAGGATAAGCTTAGTTTCAGACATACTAACTTTGGGTTGAATCTCGGATAATTCAGTATGTCAGTTCCCAAGCCTGAGGGAGAGAAAGGAACAGGAGACATAGACTGAGATGCTGTGCACATAAAGGTGAAGGCTGAACCTATAGAAGGAATAAACTCTTTGGAAAGAAATATAGAAAGAAAAAGGCACAGAGGTCCAAGACAGACTCCTGGCCAATGATCACAGCTCGTTTTAGAAGAAAGGAAACCAATGATGGAGTATTTGTAAAAACAAAACAAAACAAACAAACAAACAAAAAACAAAGAGATGAAAATACTATAGTGTTGATCTTGGAAGAACTCTATTTTAAAGGTAGTTGGAAAGTTTATCCACTATGTCTATGCCTATCAACTTCAAAAGACTAGTTTCTGTGTCAGTATGTATATCTGGCCAAATGGTTCCAATCTAGAAAGTTCAGTAAAGAATGTTGAAAGAAGAAAAACCACATTAGACTAATTCATCCTCAGAAACACAAAAACGAATTAAAATATCTCATTAAAATTTTGATTTTTAGGTATGTTCAGACTACTTGCAAATATTAGAAGTCAAACTTTTTGTTGCTGTGAAACCCCTCTGTTATGAAGATTTATGACAAAGGGAAAAACTCAGTAGTCTGACTCAGTGGGAAAGCCTACACTAATCTGGTTAAATAGCCTAAATACAGTGATAAATCTGGATACCAACGTCATTAGAGGAGCTCCATATAATCTTGAAAGGGACGGCAGCCAGTGTCAGAAGTTGTTGAAATGCAAAAGTTGAGACTCATTAGTGTTGCTTTCAAACCACTCATTGATTCAATACTGATCTCTAAATCAGAATGAATTATACACTCTAAATGCTGACGAAGCTTAACCTAAAATTGTTTTTCTTGATTAGGATCAAAGTTGTTAGGGTGAATTTTTTTTTCTTTTCAAAGAAATAATGTTCATTTGTTCATTAGATCAGAATGAAGTGAGTTATGACCAACTAAGTGGATAATCTTGGGAAGTTCACTGTTCCTTAATTTCTGTCTCTGTAAAATGAGGGGATGGTAGGGGATGATCTGAAGTGCCTACTATCTTATTAAAAAGTAGTTTCTAAATTATGGAACTGGGGTGATAGTATGTTTTTTATGAAAACTTCTGCAACCTGACTTTTCACATAGTCGTTATATAGATATGGATGCAGATATGGGATATGTAACATGATCTAGGTAAAGCATTGAATTTAATCATCAGATTGAAGTGAAATTGATCAACCCACATGGCACATCACCAGGCTGCTAGGAAGAGACAGCCATAGGATTTCTCTTTTATGGGGCCAAATAAGTGCATTTCTGAGCACATTCTCTGACTACCATCCAATAAAATTAGAAATTAATTATAAAAGTGCTTAGAAATCCAGTATTAACAACCGAATGAAAGAGGAAATCAATACACACTTTAAATTGAAGTCATTCCTTAACATATATAAGGAGATTGTTCTTGAAAAAGAGTGTGAAAACTTAGGAACAATTAAAGAGTACAAATTAAAACAAAATGCCATCAGATTGCCAATATTTCTAAAAGCACTATAAGAGCCAAGGTTGGCAAGTTGTAGAGAAATGGGTGCTGCCACACACTACTGTTGACAGGACTTTAACCTGGCAAGTCCCATTTAGGGGGCAGTTTGGAGTAACTTAAAAACTGAAAACACATATACACTTTAATGGAGCAATTCTACTTCTGAGAATCTCACTTACTGAAACACACATACTAAGCCCAAATACACACAGATGCACAGTGATGTTTATTGCTATATTGTGTATAAAGTTGGGGGGAAAAACATAAAATACAAGTGTATGTCAAAATTTTACAGTCCTATGAAGGGGCCATCAAAATGAATGAGGTAAGGGATCCTGGTTGGCTCAGTTGGTAGAGCATGTGACTCTTGATCTTGGGGTTGTGAGTTCAAGCTCTATGTTGGGTGTAGAGATTACTTAAAAATAAAATCTTAAAAAATAATGAATGAGGTGTATCTACATGTACTGATATGGAAAGATATTATTCTTAAGTGAAAAATTAAGTTTCAAAAACTATTATACTATGACCTCCCTAGGTGTAACCCACACTTACAATATATATTTATCTGTACTCTAGAAATTAGCAAGACCATAGAGTATTGTATACATTAAGATGTAATAGTACATCTTAAAGCCTATGGCAAGTGGCTTTGGGAGGTAATGGGGAAACTTACATTTCATTATTATAAAATTTTATAATAGTCTGAATTTGAGAAAATTAATTTCAAATAATAGAATAGCTTAACATGAATTTAATGAGTAAAAAGTTAATGTTGCATTATTATTCCTCTTTGGTGACTTTTATATTACATAGGAATTCTTCACACTAAAGCGTTATATAGACATTGCTCTACATTGGCTATTACTGGGTGTACTTAAGCATACTATTTAAAAATAGTTTATAGTTCAGGGTGCCTGGCTGGCTCAGTCAGTGGAGCATGCGACTCTTAAACTCAGGGTACTGAGTTTAAGCCCCATATTCGGGGTGACGTCTACTTAAAATAAAATTCAATAAATAAATAAATAATTAAAAGTGATAAGTCATTTTAAAAATCCTAAATGGAAAGCTTGCTCTATTCTAAAAGCAAACTTAAAATATAAAAAATATTAAAAATTATGTAAATACTAAAGGATATTAATCCTCAGAAGTAATCAAAGAAATCAAGAATATGGCATCGTACTATCAAAGCTAAAATGGGTAATAATTAATATTTATGAGAGTTTGATCACAAGGCACTTTTATATATTCCTGGTGGCAAGAATTTTTCTTACGGTGTTATAAAATCATATATATATGTATATGGCTACATAAAAGCTGAAAGTAAATATTTTAGAGTATTAAAAATGCTAATCTCCAAATAATATTTTAGACTTGTTATTTTCCCCTCTAAGCTTCAAATACATTCCAGCACTTGGAATTCATTATCTATGTTACTTCCGTAGTGAGATAAATATAAAAAGAATGTTGAAAGTAGTATTTAAAGACCTTAGCTTATTCATTAGAATAATCAGAGTTATTCTGACTTTTGTCATCTAGTGAACTCTTACACATTATTTCTTTATGAAGGAGCCTTTCTCCTCACTTCTCTAAAGGTTGTATAACCTTCAGTTTATGTATAAGGAGTTATGTGAGACAGATACCACACGATAACGGGCATTTTGGCTGGATCTTGGCAGGTGCTTCCACAGCCTCTGCCCAGTACCTGGAGCTTAGCAGGGCTGAATCACCAGTCTCTTCCCACTTGAAAAATTTTGATATTAATCATTCTCCACCACCTTTTACCATACAACTTCTTCTAACAGATGCAGGTTTATTTCTATCATAGGGCTTAAAAATGAGATGAAAAGGCAAAAGTCTGTCTCGATCTCACTTCTTTTCCTTTGAGACTACATCATTGTTGGAGAAAAAATGAAACAGTCTATGGTCTGTAGTATTAAGGGTTTAAGGCTCTGTGTAACTATGCATGCATAAGCATCTTTGGCCTAAATCCTTCATGTCTCTCTGTCACACACACACACACACACACACACACACACACACACACACACACACACACACACACACACACACCCCTCCAGTGTGGCATCACAGGCTAATACAATGACAGAGCCAAAAGAGATTTTAGATCCTGTCATCCAGCAGTTGTAGGATCATGATCCTTGGAGCATTTGGGCTCTGTGTAGCTTCTCAAGGAAACCTAGGAAGGCAGGAGGATGTTCAGAGAGTAGACAACTGAGCCACCATAGCTCTGGTTTAAATAAAAATTTTACTTCACTTTCATTTCTCAAACAGCCCAGGTGTAGCCACTTTAAAAATATCTCAACCACCGATCAAGTCCATTTTACTGATTTAATCAGTTAGGAAACAAGTGTCCCAGAAAGTTCAGTTACTTAACCAAGGTTATAAGCCTATGGTAGAGATAGGATAAGATATCTAGATGTTTAATTCCAAATGGAAATTGGAAAGCTAATGACAGTGGCAATTCTCTGTAATTCTGAATTTTCCATGGGGTTGCTATAGCTTATGAAGCTCACATTATGAAGAAGCAATTAAGAAAATGGAAAGGTAACCAGGCAATAATAGTGTCATTTTCTTAACAGAGTGAGTGATATTATGCAGGCATCATTACTTCTGCTTCAACTGAGCTGGTGCATATATGGGAGAAGACAGGTTGAGCATCTGCTGGGAAACAGGATAGACCTTTTACACACCTGTTCTGGAGAAGAATATCTATAATGAAAGCTCCAGCAGCTTGCTCCTATGTGACTGCCAAAATCTGAACAAGTAATACCCCCCTGGCCATATCATAACATAAGGCAGAACTGCATCCGTGCTATGGCTCTAAAAAAAAAAAAAAAAAAAAAAGGAAGTTTAGTTTCCCTTACAAACTACATGAGTAGAATTATATGGAATCTTGTGTACCATTCCCTCTCCCCTGGGCTTTAGTTTTCTTAATCTGTAATGAGGGGAATGAGATTGCTCTCTAAAATAATTTTCAATGCTTACATACTCAGTTATGTTAGTTGGGACTTTTTGTTTGCTTTTAAAATCAGGTTTAATGTCAAGAGGGAAAAAGCCAAAAGGAGGACAAATATCAGCAACTGTCTTGGAGACACAGTATCAAGCATTTCTATTATTTAAAAAAAATACCATCTCAGACAAGCTATTACATGACCATGAATATTTTTTATAAAAGGACGCTTTTGAATAGACTAGGAAATACACAAAACGATTTATTTTTAAATATGAGATGGGTGTGTGTACATATCATATCAATTCCATGTGTATACCTACCTGAACAGTTCAACCACAACTAAAAGAAAAAAACATGCAAACATGTAGGCTTATCTCCATCAAATTCATAACAATAACCTTAAGTGGATCCTTAATGTTGACAGCAGTCAATGTATTTCCCTGGTCATCTTATTTTTCTACTCACCGAGAAGACTACTTCATATTTTATTCTCTCACTTCAGATTCTGTCTTCTAACACCCACCTCCTCTCCACTCTTCACTCACAGCTGATACTTTTGCTTCCTATTTCTCTGAGATTGAAGCAATCTGCAGAAAACTTCCACAGCTCCCACCCACATACTGGCATCTGTACCCATATATTCTGACTTCCTGCCTGATACTCTAACTAACTGCACTCCCAGCTAAGCCCATCTCCTCTGGTTATACACCAATTTCCACTCCTTCCACCTACTGCAGCCTGATAATCTCCCCATCTCTCCTTACAGAATGAAGTCCAGCCTCCCATCACCACGCAAGCGTTAATCACTAAAAAATTGGAAAGAAGAAAGAAAGAAAAAAAAAAGCAACCTCTTTGGATCCAGTTCTCCTGATGTTTTTTTCTCCTCAATTTTTTGTTCCCTTTGGCTCCAAAATTCCACAAAAGTACAGTCAATAGTCATATTTTTAATTCCTCTTCTTAAATCTTCCATAAATTTTGTGGTTTCATTTGTTTTGCTCCATACCTTCGTAAAGTCTTGTACTAAAGTTACCCACATTCTCTTTACTGCCAAAACCAACAGTGGATTTTTAGTCTTCCTCTTACTTGCTACATCAGGGACATCTGACATAATTGCTTGTGCTCTTTTCCTAGATACACTATCCTCACTTGGTTTCCAGGGAGGTACAGGTTGACTCTTCAACCTTACTAGATGTTCTTCTTAATCTCTGTTGTGTCTTCCTCTCGTGTCTTGAATTTTTAATTTTGGAAAGGTCTATGACTCAACATTTGGACCCTCGTCTTCTTTATCTTTTTTTTTTCCTTCTTCTCTTCTTTGTCTTTTTTTCCCTATCCCTGGTAATCTAACCTGCTTCATGGTTTTAAATATGATCTATATGCTCATACCTTCTAAATGCATATCTCCCATCCAGATATCTCTCCCTAACTACAGGCAATTACATCACATCTGTCTTCTTTACATTCTATTTGGTCTGAAAGTATCATGTCCAAACTCAACATTCTTAAATGAACCCCTGATATTTGTTCCCAGACCCAACTCAACCATATAGTCTTCCCATTTCATTCAATGGGGAAAACATTTGAGGCCAAAATCTTAATCCCTGTCTTTCATAACCCCCTTTCAATCCACTTTCAAAACTTATCCAGAACCCACCCATATCTTCTCACCCTCCCTCCTGCCGTGAGTCTCTTAAGTGGTCTCTCTACTGACCAGCATGAAGGTAGGTTTGGGGTTGAGAGTGAGTAGACATGAGGCAGAAGAATTTAAAATGAAATCCAGATAATATGACTCTTCTACTTGAAGCCCTGCATTTGGTAAGCTCGCCTTTCACTAAGTAAAAACCCAAGTCCTTACAATAAGGACGATAAGCCCAACAAGGCATGAAATAATCTTGCTTGCCATTGCAGATATAAAAACACATCTTTTCAGGGAATAGCTTTTCCACATCCTTCTTTAAATGCATCTTTAAGAATTCAAAAAATTAAGAGTTCATCACTGCACAATGCTTACAGGATAAACACCTGATTATCCTTGTAAGGGAACTAGAGGGCATATATAATTTGGTTATGAGTTTGTGCTATATCTCTCTTTCAGTACCCTGCACTCTTTAAAATGCTGCTTTCATTTCACCTTTTTTTCAGTACTAATGGTTCTTTCGGTTCCTCCTTCTGCTAGTAGTGTGTTCATTTACTTTCCTCCCTAATTTATTTGCATACCTAATTCTATAAATGTCTTACAAACATATTACCTCTCTTTTGGTAATACATTACTGATAGTCTTTAAAGGATTTTTATATTGTTATCAATAATAAATGTCAGCTGTTTATAGAAAAAATCCTGGATTAATAGCAGGAAGGAGCTGAATTCTCCTTTTCATTTGTTCTCTGTTTTTGTTAATAGTCTGCATTATAAAATGGCATATTAAGAAAAATAGTCCTGTGTGGAGGGACTTCAGTAGACTTCAGTGGGGACTTTAGTAGAGTAGACTTCGCTCCTGGCCTTTCTTCCTCTGGGGGAAAAAAACTAGCTTATCAGGATTATGTGATTTCCAAGTTTGGAAAAATTTTCTTCTTTCTTCTCCATTTCAGTCTGTTCCCTTTTTTTTCTGCTACATAATATGGGGTCTGACACTATGGGGGTCAGATTTCCCAGCTGTGTTACTTAGTTGATGGGTAGGTCTCAAATTCATAAGGAGAGGAAATGCAGAATCTCATTTGGCCACACATCAAAGTCCCATTTTCCTAGCTTCCATCAATTATACAGCTGACCTTTTGATACCCATCTGTCAGTCTGTAGTGCTCTATTTCTCCACTGGTTCAGAATGCACACAATGGGGAGAGAGGTGTTACCTACAGAGTCCATCAAAATCCCAACATGTTTATAATGATTCAGATACTAGTTTCTAAGCATCCCATTTTTGCATGTATAGTCTGAGGGGAAGAGGGTGTCGTGGAAAGAATGGGACTCTGGTATCAGACAGTCTTGGCTTCTAATGTCAGATGTATAACTGTGTCAACCTGAGTCAAATTATTTACCATATCTCAGACTATTTTCCCTGATCTATACAATAGCACAAATAAGGACTTCATTGCATTGTTGTGGAGTTAAAAGAAATAGTATATGTGGAGTACCTAAAAGGAAACCTAGTACAAATGCATACTCAGAATTATTGTCTTCCCTTTATATCAATAATCCATTGAATAAATAATTGAAATCAAATCAGAAATAATGATATTTATCAGAAGTCAGGAGAATTTTATTTACAGACGATGCAGCTGAGTGGTAGGAAGAGCATTTTGGAAAAAAAATGGCCAATCTTTTATTTTGAACGGAAAGCAAAATATATTTTCTTCTTGCAAAACTGAAGTAGACTAGTGAAGAAAAAAAAGGCACCAGTAAATCTGTCCAAAATTTCTACAGTAGCTGATGTGGGTGGAATAAGAGGACCCTTGATTCATCCAGCCCACTGCCTGTGTTCTGCATAATTACAAGTTTTTATGGCTTCTGCAGGGATGTTGTTGATCATTATATGACAATAAAACCCATGAGTATTGGTCTGTGTTAGAACAGTGACACTCACTGGTTATTTCTGATATTGACAGAAGTACTTAGTACCAAAAAACATCCCTTTTTAAAGGAAAATTTAAAATGATCCTCATAGATGTCAACAAGGTAAGCCAACAAGGAGATAGCCAGGGGTATCTATAGGTATCCAAAGGAAATACTGAAATCACTGAAAATACTGAATATGACAAAGGAATTTACACACATACCCACATGGAATAGTCAAGGCAACTGGGGATATTTGGCCAGAAGAAGAGAGGGCACAAGCAGCCAGTGACTGCTATCTTTAAATTATAGGAAATGATATCATAAACTAATTCTGTAAGTATAACTTGTAAATATTTGGACCAACACAATTTTAAGAGCTATTTAATATGGGCTGAGCTTCCTTGGTTGTGGTTCCCTGCCTCTAGAGATACCCAACCATATTTGAACAGTTTTAACTGTAGTAGCCCTAGAGAAGATTCATGAATAACAGGAATTCTTGATGATCTTTAAAAGCATGCCAGCTTCCAGGTCCTGTTACTCTGTGCAAACCCACATTTCTATGACTTGTAAACTAATAATAATTTTTGTAGTAAAATCTGGCTCCTTTGCACATATGTAAATTATGGAAGCTTATTTTAATCATTAAGGCCTTATTGCTTTCAGAAATAGGAGGACTTGCCAAACCAGTGTCTTTGCTATTATTCATCAGTGATAATTACACACTACAATGAAATATAATAGAAGCATCTATGACTTTTTATAAGTTTATTTATTTAGTAATCTCTTCATCCAATCTCTATTTATTTATTTAGTAATCTCTTTGTGGGGCTCAAACTCATAATCCCAAGATAAAGAGTCCCATGTTCTTCTGACTGAGCCAGGCAGGCCCCCTGCGTCTATAACTTTTTATTTATGGGATGATTTTCTGACACCTAACACAGAAACAGTAAGAACGACTGACCCTTTTTCTTCTCTTACCTCCTAGCCCCAGTAAATACTTCCAGTGTCATGGTACATTAGTCTCAGGCTTACGGAGGAATGCAATCTGTGTGAGTACTAGTAGGACTTTACCCTGAGAGCGTATACAATTTTCTCTCCCTTTTAGACTAGCCAGAAACAAACAAACAAAAACAACAACAACAAAACCAAACATGATTTGAATTTCAATGATTTAAATATATTGCTTAATATTAGTCACTCCTCAAAGCATTAAAAGTGAGGGTCAATTAATCTAGGGCCAGAACCAGCCTTGGCATCTCATGGAGACATTTTCTCATTTCTTATTTTAGAGATGTTTACATTCAGGGGCTCATAAAGAAACTGCTTACTTGCCTAAGGCAGGAGAGTTCTAATAAACTCATTCATGTAATAAGAGCTTATTTTCCTTAGGTATCAAGGACATTTTACCAATAAATCAGTGCACATAAGACCAGTTACCAACACAAGAAAAAAAAAAAAAGAAACCTTGCTATCCACCATCACTTTATTACAGAGAATATTAAACCAATTCGTTTTCTTTTCTTTATTAAACACACGCATATATTTAGGCAAACAACAGCATTGGAAGCACATTTAAGTAGCTGTTTTTACCATCCGCTTTCCATTAAACATTGGAGTGTGCTTATTACAAGAGAATTTCCAGGCTAATAAATAAAAAGAGAATCATCTAAAGTCAGCTCCGCAGATTGAGAGGAGGAGAAACAATCCCCAAAAGAACATCGAGGGTGGAAGCATAGGTAAAGGTGGGAAAAGGGCAGAGTTTTCTCAAAGGATCCACTGGGCACTATTTTCTCAGACTCAGTTCCAAACAGTAACGCCTGCAAGAACGAAACCCAGCGATATGGTAAAGGTCGTTTTGAAAACTTCAACCTGACCTGATATATAATGGAAATAGGAGTTGATGATCTATTTCACATCTACATTTTTTATAGAATTACGTATCTTTTAAGTGACTTCTTAAAGAAGTATCGGTAACTTTTTTCTTTTTTGCTGAATGCCTTTATGTGTGATAAAACACATTTAAAGCCTTTTACTGGTCTTACTATTCTCCCGTAATTTCTTGGCTTAAATGAATTTTATTATTGCTAAGGGAAAAACAAAGTCTTTATCACAAGGGGGTTATAAAAAATGTGTTGGGAGAAATGACAGAAGCGGCAGGCTGTCAGTTGGTGAGATCTACACCCCTTGCCTCAGATATATTTCTGTCTCTTAAAGATATGCAAAAAAAAAAGGCATGAGCTATTTTTCAGTTTTTAAAAGTTTCATAGGAGAATTAGAAATCAAACTGTAAGTCATAGTCATTCTTTTTCAGGAAGGGGCAAAGGCATTGTGTAGGTGGTGAAGGCAGAGAATTAGGTAGATTTCGGTTCTGTCAGTTTTGTTGTGTGACTCTGGGACAGCTGCTTACTCTACTGTGCCTTCTGTTTCCCCATTTGGAGAGAAGTGATGATCGTTAAAATAACCATAATATTAACAAGGAGAATAGTGCTTTCGCGAGGATTTGTGCGGCCCTGTTATATAAAGCATTGACACAGTAGCTGCTACAGATGAATCCTGAAAACATAGGGGCTGCAGAAGAGCTCAATGGTTCTCCATCAGTTTTATAAATTCCATTGTGGAAACTGAGATCAAAGTACTGATCATACTTTCAGCATAGGTCAGCTTCTGACCCCCAAGAAAAGGTTATAAACCATAACTTCTAAAACCGTAGATAACAGTCCTTTAAAAACATTTTATTTCCACAGAGCACACTTTCCACTCCTATTCTTTCAATTTCTTTCTTCTCTTTCTTGGGGGTGGGGGTGGGGCAAAGGAAGAGGGTGTGAGAGAATCTCAAGCAGGTTCCACACCCGGCGTGGAGTGCTACATGATGCTCAATCACACGACCCTGAGACATGACCTAAACCGAAATTAAGAGTCGGTCCTTAACCGACTGAGCCACCCAAGTAACCCTCAATTCCTACTCCTCCCTCCAACTCTCCAAAATGTGCCATCTTCCTGGGGCTTCCTCCAACAACCACACAGAGACTCTCCCATTGAAATGCAATCACAAATGTTGGCAACATATGGTAGCCAGAATATTTAGGTGGGGGGAAAAAAGGATATTTCGGTGAATGATGTGAAAATCCCAGCTCTCTCACTTGAGTGGGTTATTTAAGAATCTTTAAATTATATCTGCATATATTTCTATAACACGACTTCCAGCCCCCCACCTTGGATTTCTTCTATTACGAAGTAAAAGAATGAAAAACAAGAACAACAGAAACAACAACAACAAAAAATAAATGGAATCCTTGGACCTGCTCTACACCGAAGCTGGTTCTACCAAAACAAAAACTTCCTCCCAGAAAAACAAACAAACAACAAAAATCAAACCAGAAACTACAGAGACACAGATGTCATAGTTTTCTAGCAATGTAAAACCTGGATCCATTTACTGGGAACAACAACTGAGTCAGGAAGTGGGCGGGGGGAGACATTCCAATGACAGAATGACAGAATGAGTTTCAGAGCAATATAATCAGTCACATTTATTTTTCTATTTAAAGGGTAGGTGTTATCTTGAATTGCTACAACCAATCATGTTCATGTCCAGGGTTCTGGGAGAGAGCCTCACTTTCCCTGAGCTCTTTTCCTCCTCCTATTTGTAAAAAAAATGTCTTGAGAGCAAGTACGAAAGAGAGGATGCTCTTGCACGGGTAGCTAATAGTTTCTGCCCAGTCTAACTACTTGTCATTTCTGCCCTAATCAATGAACTTGAACCACAGAAGGCATGTATTTAAAAACTGCTTGCAAATGCATTTATTTTTTAAGATAAGGGGTATAATCTACTGTGTAACATTTGAAGGCATAAATTCCTCTCTGGTGAAGGCCCATTTTGATAAAATTTGGAACAAACTTTCACCTGCTTTGTCATCTTTAGATAAAGGAAGATACATGCTACCAAATTTATAGTCATTGTAACATTTAAGAAACCTTTCAAGCTGAATATCTAGTGAAAAGTCATGCAATAATTCAAAAGCAACTCACTCCGTGAACCCATAGCCCCATTTCATAATATGGGTTACTGGGGATAAGTCTGCTTATTGACATGAGTCAAGAAATGTTGTGTGATGATATAAAGATGATTGACTTCATTCTTATCTTTGAGATAAGTCTTTTTTTCTTTTTCTTTCTCACAAATGTTGGTGCCAAAGGTTGTGGAATTTAATGACTATAAAATAGCTCACATTTCCAAAGTAAACCATGATAAGCCCCACAATAAATTTTCAAGAAGGATTTATTTTAACTTAAGGTACATGACTGGGCTTTAGGGATTTTTTTATCTTTTAAATTATATTCAGGACTTTTGTGTATGAGTATATATGTATTTGTCTCTGGAGAGTTGGTTCATAATTTTCATTGGTTTTCAAAAGGGCTGGGGACCCCTAATGATTTCAACCTACAGCTTTAAATTGTTTCTCAGCAAAATGCTGATGGACGCATTTCCTCTGATCACTGTAAAATAAATCATAGCTGGACCAAACTGACCTTGAAAATACCTGTAGATGACTACATACTGTATAGTTACCTACACAGTAATTCTTTAGCACAGCGAGCTTTGAGAAGCACTGAGTAGCATCAAGGCAAGGACAGTATATAAAGATGCTTTGATTTCCAATCACTTTTTGCACATAAAATAAGTATTATTTCTCTAGTAATGAATGAATAGAAGGGAGCACATTTACACTATTGGTTTTTAAAATCAGGCATATTATGCCTTTTAAGGCATATGCAGTTTAGCATAACTTCCAGAATCTCCATGTCACTTCAGTAAGGGCATACAGAAAGTTCTAAATACACTGCATACCATTCACAGATCACAGGATTCTCGGAATACTTCCTGAGGGCTATCTATCTGTCCACCTCCTTTTCATCCCTATATTGTATGTGTAAGCACAAAATCAAAGCATAGATTTTCCTCGAGGTCCCTAGAATCCTCAGTCAATTCTTATGTTTTTGTACCAATAGCACAAACATTCTCAGACTCTCCAAACTTTATAGATGTTTATATTAACCTCCTACTTAGGTTCCTGCTAGAGAAGAAGACAGTTTGAATCATAGTATCATACCACCTTGTCTGGTGCATTCCTATCTTTTCTTTCTCACACTTCACAATAGTGCAGAGTGTACATTTTTCTCTTTTTCTTAGTATTTGCCCAGGACTTACCTTACATAGCATTTTAAGATCAATCTACCTCTTATATATTTCTGTGTGCTAGTCATGAGGCTAGTAAGAACTAGAAGGTATCAAGAACAAAAATGTTAATAGATATGTTTACTTACGTGATTGAATGAGAGCATGCTATAGTGTGTTACATCTTAGTGCAATGGGTATTAAGTTTCCAAGTTAACACACATACATGGTATGAGAACACTGTGATAATTATTCCTTCAAACAGCTGTAGAAATGGTGTAACAACTCCTGACATCTTGGCAAAGGAAGACATGTTAACGACACTAAGAGACAAACAATGGGATAACCTATGATGTTTTAAGTATCAGAACACAGTTGAACCTGAATTTATTATTTATTTGACACACAGAGAGATCAGATCACAAGTAAGCAGAGAGGCAGGCAGAGAGGAGTAAGCGGGATCCCTGCTGAGCAGAGAGTCCAATGCGGGGCTCGATCCCAGGACCCTGAGATCATGACCTGAGCCGAAGGCAGAGGCTTAACCCACTGAGCCACCCAGGCACTCCAGTATATTTGTTTTAACAAAAATAAATAATTGACAAGATGACAGAGAAAACATATTATGGTGATAAGTTGAAATCAGAGTTAATTATAAAGTCTGTGTTCTCTCAGAAATATCACATATTGTATCATGAAAAAAAAATCCTAAGGACAAATTTAAAAATGGAAATTGGAACCATATTGGGTAGGGCCTTGAATTCCAAAATGAAAAAATACTGGAGTTAGCTTTGAAGATAATCATGAGTCATTGTTGGCATTTCATAGCTATACCTTAGATTTTTCTATATGTCAGAAACACATGTTAGTCATTAACTGATTAAATTTGTCTGTCATCAAGAACCAAGGTCAATAAATTCTCAACTGCATTAATCGAAATTTGTTCTTTCAGCTAAACTTTAAGCTCCTGAGTCATAACTCCCCCAACAAACAAATAAAAAGATCAAAATACTTAGTGGGTATACATTCATGATGAAAAAACTTGTCATCAAATTACTCATAAAAAGAGTAAAATAAAATGGGCAGTAGAGGGGGTTTAGGAAATGAAACTTTAATGTACTAGTCATATAAATAAGACTAGATCTTTGCTTTGGTGAAGGAGGCAGCCACCTTCTTGTCAATAGCAAAATCTACCACTAAAATGTCACTCCTTATTTATACCCTTTCAGTTGTTTTCCTGAGAAACTATCCTTTGTAATTAATCCAATAAAAGCAATAATTAGGAGCACAAATCATGTAATTGTGCAAAAAAAAAAAAAAAAGAAAAGAAAAAGAAAAAAGAAAAAAGAAAAAAGGTAATGTGAGGATATACCCTAAAATATTAATGGAGATTCTGGAGGTGTCTGAGTTGTGGTTAATTTTGATTGCTTCTTCATGATATATTTTTGCATTTAGAAAATTTTGTACAATGAGCACATACTATGTTTATGATGAGAAAAAAAAGATATACAAAATGGAAGGAGTGAGACAGAGACCGAATTGAGAGTCCAGAGAAGATAGATTTCCTCCTCTTCTCTTCCTCTGTCCTTCTTCTACCTTTGACCAGCTCTGTGTGTAAAACTTGCACATGATATACCTTAAATGTAGATCAGGACAGAAGATCCATTCCACACTTGCTTCCCAATATTTTGCTACAAAATGTCAAACCACAGAACCTAAACCTAATTTGGATGTTTGGGAAGCAATTTGACCTAATAAAAGGTCATCAGTTTATTCTCAAGCTGTAATTAGCATGATTTAATATAGGACACATTATTTTTCAGCCTGAAGAAAAACAAAATTCATTAGAGTTGTCAAGTGGGGACTGGACTGTGACTCTATGTTAAGTAATTTTTTACAGCTTATTTCTTATTCTCAAGACCAAGGATCCATGACTCTGCCTCATGTTTTATGTCAGTAAAATGCTTTGGATCTTCAGAGTATCCATGATCATATGTCTTAAACTTTAAACTTGAGAAATGCTACCTGATAATTTTTTATTTGTGTAGATGTGTATGTAAAAACAACCCAAACTTTGAAATTTTGAAGATCACATCAAAATTTAACTATACTTTAATGATCACTTTAATGGGAAAAAAAATGCATTCTTAAGAAAATTAGATTTTGGGGGGGGCGCCTGGGTGGCTCAGTAGGTTAAGCGTCTGCCTTTGGCCTAGGTCATGATTCTGGGGTCCTGGAATTGAGCCCCATATCTGGTTCCCTGCTCAGTGGGGAGCTTGCTTCACCCTCTCCCTCTGCTGCTCCCCCGACTTGTGCTCTTTCTTTGTCAAATAATTAAAGATCTTCTAAAAAAAGAAAAGAAAATTAGATTTTTTGTTTTTATATCAAACACTTATCACTCAAATATTGGCCAATATTAATGCACCAAGTGAGTATTTTTCTGTAAGAAGTACTTCGACAACTAAAATTTTATCTCACTGTATTTTTCTTAACCATCTTACCCAATTTTCCATCCCCGAGTCTATTGTTCAAAAATTTGAATGATTACTAATGTTTATTATTTTGTAGGCCAAGCATATACTTATCTTTTTTCAATTTGTATTTCTTTTAGCACTTTACTTCATAGCACAAGTGAAAGCTCTAGATAAATCATTTAAATAATAAACTTGTGTTGGGAGAATCCTTTATCTTCAGTAAAGAAAGCAGTTGGTCTGTAATAAAGGCTATACAGACATTTGGACAGAAGGTAAAATACAGTCTTTTAATAAGGATATGGAAAATTATCATAACAAAGTTTTAATAAGCAGAACAAAGCCCATCTGAATGAGAAAACTCTGAGTCTTTAGGAGGGTTTACCAGTGAAGAAGAAGAGGGAGAAGGTATTTCTGATATAGATGGAAACCATCGGGTACAAATACTTTAGCAGTAACTTGAGTATCATAAATGTTTATCATTTATATGCGTAAATGCATGCAAAATACACAGGGTTATAAACCTAGTGGAAAGAACATGACAGAAGCATAGACCTTTTTCTCTAACCATATGCAATTAATTGTTCCTCTGGTTTCTATGCTGCTTCATGGTGCGTTGTTTCCTTGTTCTATTTTCGGTGACTATCACCAGGCCAGCATGCCAGCAAGAGTTGACGTTAATGTCTTAGCATGAAAATGTGCCTTTTTCATATTTTAGAAGCAAACAATTTCACTTGAGTATTAGACATGTTTTCAAATAATGTTGTAATAGTTGTCTTTGACATTCCTAGAACATATAACCTCTCAAGTCTGCTGAAGCCGTGCCTTTGTTATTTTAGGGCATGTCTTCCTGAATCTTGCTGCCAGCATCTGTGTCTCTCCGCCTGAAGGGTTTCTCTCACCATTTGTGCCTATTCCATTGGTATGAAAGTCAGGCTAGGGGTTCTAGGGAATTAGCATCCCTGGGAACCTCTCTCAATTAATGACTAATGGGTATTAGTAGACAACTACTCCAGGCCCTTCCCTCTTGGGGTGACCTTGGAGTGGGTGAGGCATGTGTGCTATGTCATTTCTAAATCACCTGGGATTCAGAGCAGGACTAAGCTACAGACATCCACAATAGTGACTTTATTACTTTATTCGGTTTTTCTGTTTTCTGTCTTTTCTACTTTCCTATTACCCTCACTCCCTGGAATCACCTCTCAAAAGAATTGCAATAATTACATTTAATTCTTTGTCTCAGTCTGATAACTACTCATCAGAGACTCATGAAACATCAGGGCTACTCATTCTAGACTTGACTAATAATCACTTAATCTGTTGAAACATTGATGCATTATGTCCAAAGTCAAAGTCCTGGACTTACACCAGCTCCTACTGATTCCTTAGACCTAATGTTATCTCTACAACCCAGTCAAGACAGCCTTCCATAAATCAGTGACTCTTTCTTCTTTGTCCTCCATATCTAATTAACTGTCAAATGTTGTCAATGATATTTCCAGTATGTGCCTAGTATCTGTTACTTCCTTTCCTTTTTTCCCTGTTATTATCTTAGTTCAGCCCTCATTATCTAACACATCAGAAACTTAATCTGTATAGAACTTATTGTTTGATGTAATGAGGTGATTTCTTCTCTGAGGAGACCTCATACTTCCATAACTTTCTAATTTTTATTAGTGATACAACCAATGATCTACAAGACTTGGTAAATTTTTCTCTACCACCCAAGCTTGTACCATTTAAAAAAAAATGTCTACAAATTCTTTGGCTTTTTTCCCATTGAGAAATATAAATCTACATTTTGTTCTCTTGGGTTCTCTGTGACCAATTTGATAAAGTACAGAGATAATAATCTATTGGCCTAAACAGTGAGAGGTTGGCAGATACAGACACTACATCTGGGAACAGTCATTCATGGAAGCCAACTGTCATGTGAAAAGGGTGACTTCCATGGAGCCACCACACTGTGAGAAGCATGAACCATGCACAGAGGCTCAAAAGGATGAGGCATTTTGTATGAAGAAAGATGTACAAAGGCCATTCTAGACCTTCCAGCATCCGTCATCTCAACTGGGGCCACATGGATCAGATACAAACTGTCCAGCTAAAGCCTTTCCTAAATTCCTGACCCACAAAACCTGCTGCTTTCACTCCAGGGTAGTTTTTGTGCAGAAAGAGACAATGGGTGCAGTCCCCATATCCAATCCCCATATCCAACTGTTAGTTCTGCCTCCAAAATATATCTTGATTCTGCCCATCTTTCATCACCTTCTTTGCTCTTCTAGTTCCAAACAGAATCGTGTTTCATCTAAACTGATACAAAAGACTTTTAATTATTCTTTCTGCTTTTACCTTACCACTTATTCCCCCACACGGAAGCTACAAAATAATTTAAAAAGTTAAATCAGATAACACTCCTTAAATTCTCCACTAACTTCTCGCTGCAATTAGAATAAAACTGCTTGGGATGGATCATAAAGACTGACACTGATGATTCACCCCTCTTTGATCTCTTTCTTAGTTACTGTGCTTTACCCATATGTCCCCCTTTTTAAAAAGATTATTTGAGAGAGAGAGAGAGAGAGAGAGAGAGAGAGAGAGAGAGAGAGCGCATGTGAGTGGGGGCAGGGCAGAGGGAGAGAGAGATCTTAAGCAGACTCCACACTGAGCATGGAGTCCAATGTGGGGTTCAAGCTCATAACCCTAAGGTCATAACCTGAGCTGAAATCAAGAGTGGGACACTTAACTGACTGAGCCATCCAGGCACACCCCTCCCCCATATGTCATTTTTTATATCTCTGGAATGCTGCAAACTCATACATGTCCCAGGGTCACTGGGTTGTGGTTGTCACTTTTACCTGGAATAGTCTTCTCCAGTTCCTCACTGATTTCCTTTTTCTCATGATTCAGTTATCTGCTCAACTACTGCCTCTTACGGAGAGGACTTCCCTGACCACTAGATTAAATTGCCTCTTCCTAGTTAATATTGTCTATGCATTTAACCTGTTTTGCTTTTTGTAGCTTTTATCTGTATCTAGAATTGTTTATTTGTTTACTTACTTATTGCTTATTTCTCCCTTATTAAAATGCAGTGTCTATAAAAAGAGTCCTAAACTGTCTAGTTTGCCACCGTATTCCTGAGGCTTGACCAATTGCCTGACAGACAGTGGAGACTCCACAGTCCTTGAATGATTATAATGTGAAACAGGGTAATATAATACGCTGATTTAGAATCTATTTCCTAGGAACATTTTATTCAACTTTGACTGGATTGAAATCTATCTGAAAACAACACAGATTGTGCTAACTTATAATCCACTTGATGCAGCTTCCCAGGAGGTCATTTGCGGGGAAATATATATTGCATAATAGATCCACTGCACCATTTAATTAAATATTCTTTAATTTAGAAACACCCATGTTGACTAATTTACTGTATCCAGTTGGAAAGACAATATTCTCCTCTCCTCCTACCCTGATGCTTTCCAGACATGATACAGATTAAAGAGGGCAATACTGGACTGCTTTAGATGTTTTTTTTTCCTTATTGCTCTAGGCACACAATGGCCAGTGAAATTGATCTGAAATTTGAAAGGAAGACAGAGGCCAGGGAAAGTCTACCCATTCATCCATTCTAGTTTGTGTTCATTACTATCCAAGCTAGAATGACAGGCACTTCTTGGACCTGTTAGAAAAATTAAAGAAAACAAGCAAGCAAGTTAGGGATCGTTTTGTACCCACTCACAAAAAGATGACAATTTAAGAGTCTAAATTTATGTTTTCTCCTGTAGGCGCTTTCTTAGAATATTTTTTTTTTAAATAGTGAAAAATTCAACTTTACTGCCTGCTGACAAGGGTCCATTTGTGCCTTTCTGAACAACCACTCTCAAACGTCAGCAATAGTGAATAGCTGTGAAGTAAACTTCCACTTCATTATCTTAAAAGCAAATTAGGAAAAAGGCAGGCTGATGGTTTTCCCCTCAGGAAGGTTTCCCCTGCCCATGACAGGTAAAATATAGCCAGTGTCCCTCTCTTGGGCCTCCTCTGCCTTCATACTCTTTCCCTCCTGGGCTTTTAGCTTCCTGGCCCAAGACATAAATATTCTCAGCAGGAAAGAAGGCTACTCTCTGCCTTCCACAATCATCTGATTAATTTTATGAAAACATCAGTCTGTGGTGTGAACAACCCAAAATACATATGGAGAAGAAAATGGAAGGGAAATTGAATCCACAGGGGGTCCACATGACTCTTCAGAAATTAGCATGTTCTGTGTGACAAAATTCTCCCTTGGTTTCAGTAGCCAAGTAGAGAACAACCTGGACTTCTTCCTTATAATTGAAAGAAAATAAACCTGAGTCTCAACCCATCCCTGCCCATTGATCCCTTTTTGATATTTGAGGAAGTCACTTATATTTTCAGGATTTTAATTTGCTTATCTATTAACTGGTTCCTAACCTATCGGGTTTATTGCAAAGCTGTATAAAATAGTGGCTGGGAGCAAAAGCTTAGAAACATCTACTGCCTGGGTTTATTTATTTAATTTTTTAAAAGATTTTATTTATTTATTTGACACACAGAGAGAGATTACAAGTAGGCAGAGAGGCAGGCAGAGAGAGGAGGAAGCAGGCTCCCTGCCGAGCAGGGAGCCCGATGCGGGGCTCAATCCCAGGACCCTGAGATCATGACCTGAGCTGAAGGCAGAGGCTTTAACCCGCTAAGCCACCCAGGTGCCCCTACTGCCTGGGTTTAAATCCTGATTTCACCAATTATTAACTTTGTGACTTTGGATAAATTGCTTAAGTTCTCTGTGCCTCTATTTCTGAATTGGTGGGAAAGCATCTCAAATATCCACAGACCTGATTTTACCCACTATGCTAATGACACAGTAATCAGGTGGGTAACATAAAAGTAAATGCGTTGTGTTTTCATTCATTTACCTACAGTTCATTTGTTATAAACTCCTTTCTGCTAAAAACCTACATGTCTCTTTGTCCAGGTTTCCCCAAAAGAAAATAATCTAAGCTAAAAGTCTTAGTAGAGTCTGGAAGAAAGCTAAAGACTCTTGGAAGATAAACTGAGAGTTATGTCAACAATCCAAGAGCTTCTACATGATCAAGCAACAATAAATATCACCAAATGAGCAGAAAGTGTACTGGCATCGTAGGAGCTCTCTGTTTATCAAGGACAGGGAAGCCCACCCACACTGTTTGGTATCCTTACTGTGCAGAGTGGTGTGTTCACAACAATATCAGCATCTTCTGGGAACTTCAGGCTTTACCCCAGAGACACTGAATCACATTCTATATTTTAACAAAATCCCAAGGTGATACCTTGAACGTAAAGGTTTGGGAAACACCAATGATTTCCAGAATTGGCTGTACATTGGAAACAACCGGAAAACTTAAAAAATGACATATGCCTGGATTTCAATCCTAGCAATTCTGATTTAATTGGTATGAAGTGTGGCCTGAGCATCTAAGCTTATTTTTTTTTAAAGATTTTATTTATTTGTTTGACAGAGAGAGACAGATTACAAGTAGGCAGAGAGGCAGGCAAAGAGAGAGGAGGAAGCAGGCTCCCCGCCGAGCAGGGAGCCCAATGTGGGGCTCCATCCCAGGACCCTGAGATCATGACCTGAGCTGAAGGCATAGGCTTTAACCCACTGAGCCACCCAGGCACCCCAGCATCTAAGCTTATTAAGAAATTATTTTCCCAAATGATTTCAGTGCAGAGCCAGAATTCAGAACCACCCAGCTAAATCTTGAGTTGTGCCAGGCCTTTATGTCAAAATATAATTTCTTTCATGTACTCTAAATACAAAAATGTTAAGATATATCAAATGCACATCTTTCATAGTTAAGAAAGGTTGATTCCCTGGATTTTATTTTTACATGCCAGATTCAGAGCTCCCTGGGCTATTTGTTCCATGGTAATTTCAGGATGTAGAGAGCTGACTTGCTTATTTTCAGGAAGACAACAAAAGGTTGATTCCCCAGCAGGCTAAGCTAATGGCCATCTGTTAGGATGAAGCAGTATGGATTCAAAAGGTGATATTTGCTACTATATCTGGTATCAGGAGGCAACAAATGAAATCCAAGCCTTTCAGAACTCACAACACCTTATGTGTCAGATCCCTGAGAGGAAGGCAATCCCAAATTCGAAACACAGGCTTCATTGGACAGGCACTCATCTATAGGCACCTTAGAGTGTCCACTCTGAAGAATGCCTTTATCATTCATATCTTTCCCTGGACTGCTGCTATGCTGCTGCCAATGACCTCATGCAACATTTCATAACTGAGTGCATGACAAAGGGAAGGGACATACCAGAGTTGTCCTGTCTTGCCCTGTATCTGAAACCAACCTTTTTGATCTGATGAAACTGACACCCAAATGGTTACCGTTATTATTATTATGTTTGTGCTTATTTTGTGTCATTCATTTAACTGGAAATGTTGACCCAAGTGCTCCAGAAATTCCTATAGCACAAAGATTTTATATTCGGTAAGGCATGACATTACAGGAAAAACGGTTTTGGAGACCATACTAAAAGTAAACTTTAATTATTCATAAATATGTATTATATAGTCACCTAAAATTAAAAATAAAGAAAGCACAGTGAATAAGACAGAACCCATATAATTTTGTACATGTTAAGGTAATAATGATGGTCTCTACTAAATTTTATATAACTTTATGTCTTATTTACTAAAATAGTTTTAGAATTTTCCTCTACCACAGTTTTTTTTTAAAAAAAGATTTATTTATTTAAGAGAGTGCGAGTGTGTTTGTGAGCAGGGGGAGGGGCAGAGGGAGAGAATCTCAAGCAGACTCCCTACTGAGCTGAGCAAGGAACCCAAAATGGGGTTCAATCCCAGGACCCTAAGACAATGGGCTGAACCAAAACCAGAGTCAGGTGCTTAATCGACTTAGCTGCTCAGGTGCCCCCTCCACCACAGTTTAAATCAGATGTTTTGTTGCAGATAATGTAAATAAGAGTTTCTTTTTTCCCCATTTCCTACATTTCCTTAATCTCCTACATTTTCTCCTTCCAAACAGCTTTTCATGAAGACTTTAGGATCTTATGCAAAATATGCATGTGGATTTCTAAAAGATAACAAAGTGAACTTTATTAAGTCTGTGGGTGACCAGTAGGTACTAAGTTTACCAAGATTATAAAAAACAATGTACAGTGACGAGAAAACAAAACACATTGTGCTAGCTCCCTCTAGTGGAAATTCTGAAGACAAGCGGATTCTAACAATAGTTGTGAATTCACAGGCTTGAATACATAGTCTTTTGAATACCAACCTTATTTACAGACCAGCTAGGCCCCAAATCCAAAAATTTAGTGGGAGGAAGGAAGACCAGTATTCAAAATGGGCATTTGTCAAGGCAATAAATCCAGGAAGAAATTGATTTACAGTCTTCTACTTCTGAATTGAAGGATAGGAGGGAAGTCCAAGCTCTCTTATCATCCACTTTCATATACATACAGTGAGTATGAAAACTCACTATAAGGTTGTTTTAAGGATTAAATGGGATCTGTTTCTCCTCAGTCTTTCTCCACACCTGTAAAAATATGTGACTCCAGGAGTCAAATTTGACCTCTTTCTCCTGTACTTTGCCTCATCGTACTCAACAGCGATTACCACTTATTTATGTCATCCCTTCCATCTGCAATCTATTCCCTAGTACGAACCACCATCCCTTCTGGCCTCTACTGCTGGAACGGCCTCCTGACTGCCCTCTCCGCTTCCTTCCCGTCATATGCTCCATGATGCACATGGCACACTAAATGGAAAGTGTGCCATGTGGACCTGAGAGCCAGCCCCGCATTGTTCACCACTGCACCTGGAACCCTTCCTACCCTGGCCCCCAAGACCGCAGCGAGCCGGGGCCTGAACCACCCACATTACATCACACCATCCACCCACCCATTCAATACAGCACCAAGCTTTTCTCTAAGCTGCCCCAAATCGGCCATGGTATTCTCAGCCTCAGGGTCTTTGCACAAACTGATCTCACACCCTGATAGCATTCTTCTCATTTTTCTTGTGTCTGCTTCCATCCCATCTCTAGGTCTCAGAGTAAATACCATTTGGAAATTTTCTGTATCTAAACATGGTGTCCCATCTTCCAATTGTCTTTCTCATAGCACTCTGTTTCCTTCAGAAGAACACTCATGACAATCCATAGTTATTCATTTAATTGTTCATTATCTGTCTTCCCCCATTAAAATTTAGGTACCAGGTCTTCTCTTCTTGCCAATTAGATTCCTAGTATGCTGAAGAATTGGTGCTTTTAAGTATGTATTGAATAGTTTCATAGATGAATTCCATTTTTATAAAACTACTCAGCATAATTAAGCCCTCACTAAACCCCAATTCTTTTCTCTTTCTAGGGAGTCATTGGGCTCTATTAGCTCTCATTTCTAGGAACAATTATAAGCTACTTCTTTTTTTAGATTGAACTAATTGTTGAATCCTTTAAGTAGTTGATCAAACGCATGGTTCTTCTGTACTTGCTTGCAGGACAGAATTATAGTGAAGCTAATAAATCTTAAGTGCCAAAATCACTCATTTCCTTGGAACTTTTTAAAAATAAATTAAATTTTATTATTATTTTTTCTGTTAGAGAGAGAGAGAAAGAGAGCAAGAGAGCAAGCACAGGGGGGAGGGAGAATCTTAAGCAAGCTCCACACCCAGCACATAGCCTGTTGTAAAGCTTGATCTCATACCCTTGAAACCATGAACTGAGCCAAAATCAAGAGTTGGATGCCTAACCAACTGAGTTACCCAGGTGCCCCTCCTTGGAAGTTTTAAGACGAAGAAAGGGACCCCAGATTTATGTTTACATTGAAACACATATATATTTTATTTTTTAAAGATAAAATTATACTAACGGTCTAGTGCATGAGTAACATCATTTCTTGCACAAGAAAATGTGAAATGCAATGACATCACACTGCTCATATATGAAGGGAATTTGAAAAAGAATGTCACATATTTGAAAAAATCCTAAAGATTTGCACTACAATATTAATAACAAGTTGTGAAACAAACAGAAATTAAAAAAAAACAATAAGTAAAAATATTTGGTCAACCTTATGGAGAAAACAATGAGTTGCCTTTCAAATTTTTTTCTGTAGAAAATGTTATAAAAATGTATTAAAATATTTAAAAAGTCTGTAGTCAAAATGTAAGAAAGGTAATTATAGAGCTGTGACAGGCAGTTACTTAGGATATATGCTATTTTCTGTTTTTTGTGATGTTTGTAGGTTTTGTGACCCTTTAAAAGTTATAATCTGCTTTTGATTTATTTTCTCATTTACTTTCTAGTTCTATATTTGTATATTTGTAACTTTGTATTCTTTGTATTCTTTTTGAAAAGTCTCCCCAAATTAAAGACTACTAGGGATTCATGAAACCCGAATTTCCCCCTGATGCTTGGTTGAAGTGACATAAATATTGTTTTTAACTGGATAGATTGGAGATATATTCCTCTGTTTTCAATTTTATTTTTTTAAAGATTTTATTTATTTATTTTACAGAGAGAGAGAGAGATCACAAGCAGGCAGAGAGGCAGGCAGAGAGACAGGGAGAGGAGGAAGCAGGCTCCCCACTGAGCAGGGAGCCCAATGCAGGGCTCGATCCCAGGACCCTGAGATCATGACCTGAGCCGAAGGCAGAGGCTTTAACCCACTGAGCCACCCAGGTGCCCCTTGTTTTCAATTTTATTTAATCATGTTAATTAACTTCTTTTTTAATGCCACAAAGTGACCTACATAATGCTAGGAATAACACATTAAATTTCTTAATTAAAAAAAAAGTATTCTTTAAATTTTAAAGAAGTCAATGAATACACATGATAAGATTTTAAAAGTAGAGAAGAAATAGAATAAGAGGAAAGTATTATTGGGAAAAGATGAATTCAAAAGTGAATTTAAGGGGCACCTGGGTGGGTCAGTCGGTTAAGCGTCTGCCTTAGGCTCATCTCATGATCGCAGAGTTCTGGGATGGAGCCCAGAGTTGGGGCTTCCTGCTCATCGGGGAGTCTGCTTCTCTTTCTGCCCCTCCCCCTACTTGTGTGCTCTCTCTCTCTCTCTCTCTCTCTCTTTCAAATAAATAAATAATTTTTTTTAAAAAGTGAAATTAATATGCAGAATGCAGGCTATTGGAGTCCTCCAATTTTATTATAAGTTGGCAACAAATTTGTCCCTGTGTTTCCTAACAATCAACAAAAAGACCCTTGTAATCAGACAATCTGCTAAAGAAAAGAGAACAAAAAACCAGGAACCTATTTGCTAAGGAAAAGCACAATTAAGACTGATTCCTGGATCTCACTCCATGATCACATGACCATCATTGTCAACTATATTTTCAATTGAACATAATGAGTTTCAGAAATTTTTGTTTGGGCTGATCGTATTATAGCAAAGTCAAATTTGGGGGGGCGGGGGGAAGAGTTACATCGACAGCCAAAATAGCGGGGGGAAGAGTTACATCGACAGCCAAAATAACGCTGACCCAAGTCCTGCTTCACAGTTCTGAAGCAACTCTGAAAGAGATCAGAAGCATGTAAGGTGCAGAGTAATGGCTTTCATGTTTTCTCTTTGCCATAGGAAGATATGAATTATGGCTCATCTGCATGGTCCTATCATTGTGTTTTGTGATGCACACAGCTGTGCTGGGTCACACATCTTCCAAAAGAGAGGAGGATCTTAAGGAAAATCTTTCCCTGACTGTAAAGCCTACCCTGCTCTAGTTGTGGCAGGGACCATAGAGAGACAAGGGGCAGGGCTATGTCTCTTCAAACAGTATTTTCAGGAACCTATCAGCACATAACCAAGTTCCTGGGCTTTATAATTCTGCGCAGTCTTTTAATAAACAAAAATGTTTCATGCTCTCCTGTCAACACATTTTGATGAAATCCCTTATGAACATTTTTTTCTGGCCCTTATTTACTTCTCTGAGTGCAATAAGAGACTTCTATACATAATTACTCCAGACTGGAAAATATTTGCCAAATTTCGTTTCTGAAACTAAAGTTTTCCATAATCTTTTAAAGGTAAGTGTAGAGGAATATCTCTTTCAAGTCATCTGAGATGGACTTTGGACAGTCTTCAGCTAATGACAATTTAGGAGAAGGGCCTTTTTCAATCATTTCATCCCTTAAATTTCCAATTCTCACCAGGAGTTCGGATTGGATTAGAAATGCTATCCCAGATAGGAATATGGGGGAGAAAATAAGTATTTCCTACTCAGTCAGGCATTCATTTCTTTAACAGAAACTAATGGAATGCCTACAATAGCATTATATATACCATATAAATTCTGAAGCCGTTATCTTTGTCATTTATAAGGCCGTATGTGTTTGGACAAGTTACTTGGCCTTTTATAGCTTCATTTCTTCATCTGTAAAATACAGACCGTAATTTTAATTTTAATTATTTCATAGGATTACAATAAGAATTAAATGAGTCCCTAAAAAAAAGAATTAAGTGAGTCCCTATATGAAGAGTACTTCAACTTTTGATACATAGTGAAGTATTATTACTACTATGTACCAAGTGCTAGGGATGAAACAATGACAGCTGTTCCTACTGATTTTGGAAAATGAGCCATTCTGCCTCCAGGGAGCAGCGATGACTAGCCGCCCAGATGCGCACTCTAAAGTCTACTGTGTTTGTGAAGAGGTCTGTTGGCTGCTCCCTGCCAATAACTGAGTGGAGCAGAGAAGCACTATTCCTGGGGAATAGGGGCCTCTTCTGAAAGGTAGTTCCAGAACAGATTAATGGTTAACAGGGTTTAAAACGGTGGAAGACTGGGGTTTGGGGTGGACGTGACCATAAAGAGGGAGCACAAGAGAAACCTCTGTGATGATATAAGTTCTCTATCATGGTTTCCATAGTAGTTACACAACTTTACACATATGACATGACACAGAACTGTACACACATACTGTACCAATGTAGGTTTCCTGACTTTGACAGCAAACTACACATATATAGTTCTATAAGAGGTAACAGTTAGGGATGGAGTAAGGACCTCTCCCTTCCAAAAAAAATCCCTCCTTCATAAAAGCAACAAGAAAACTGGACAACATTGTTAGAATTCACTTTTACAGAACTTTGGAAATGAACCAAATGAACCAATGGCAGCCCCCTACCCATATCAAATTGAAATCTGCCATTCATATCCTGAGAGAGAGGGAGAGGCAGAGTTTTAGTTTGGGTTCCCGAAGAAGAAGATTCTGAGACAAAATTTAAAATGCAAGTAGTTTGCTTGGTAGGTGCACAGAATATTAACAGAGAAGCAAGGAACGATACAGGGAAAAACCAGATAATAAGGTGCAGAGTAACCAGAAAAATACTACTTTGGGTAACTGGAGGTTAAAGCCCTGGGGATTCTAAGACACAGATGCAAAGCCCAATATGTAAGAGTTAGTTTCCCAGGGGTCCAAATCAACCACGGTATTTTTATGCCAAATACTGAGAACTATTTATTGATGGATGCTTGCTTTCTTGTTGCTTGAGTCCAGTTAAGTAAGATTAAGTAGGTCTGAGTAAGAATAAATAGTAAAAGATATATGATCATTAGGACTCTTCCAGCTCCATAAAGAGAGAAAACTCAATCTTAACCAGATCACCTTCCGAAATGTGCTTTATTGAGTCATGACAATTTATAATCTCAACCATACCAACACCCCAATTTCTCTGTCTCTGTGCTCTATCATCATAATGTTGGCTTCATGTGGTAGCAAGATAGTGTAGAGATTTCATCTGTTACACCTGTCAAGATTCATAGTTAGTGGAAAAGTACGAGTCTCCTTTCCAGGACAATTAACAAAGATCTCAGTGTTGTCTGTCTTTGAGTCAATCACGAAGGCCAGAAGAATGTATTGGTCTCATGAGTCAGATCTGAACCATGTGCTCATGAATGGAAACAGAACTGGATGGAGTCACATCACTGGAAGGTCATAGGAGTGCATGGAAGGAAGCACAGAAAAAGAATCTAAGAGTTATTACTACAGTGACGGGACTGGGAGTCCTAACTAAAATAATGGGGAATGGACGCTAAGTTGAAAAAGAGACACCACCAACAATGCCTTAGAAGGAAAGCCGTAGGTAGAATTAAGTTCAGAGTATATCTGCCAGTTTCTAATCAGAAACACAATGGAGCTTATTTATACGTTAAATCAACTTTTTATTCATAAGAGTGTTTTACCTGAGTTATGTTTTAGGTCACAGACACACTTCCAGGCTTTAAGAAGATCCTCAAAAACTCAGTTCAGTACATTCAGTGATGATATAGTAGAATGTTCAAGGCACAATTGGGAAAAGGAAAAACCAGGAAACTTTTACAAAAATGATACTTAAGTCAAGGTTTAGACAAGTCTCTGGAGGATAGAAGGAGGAAGAGAAGAAAGGCATTTCAAGTAAAAGGAACAACATGGGTAAAAGGATAGAAGTGTGAATGGATGTAACTTGTCTACATACATGTAGTTTGATTTGGCTAGAATCTCACGATTTGAAATGAAGGAATAGCAAAAAGATTAAAAAGATTGTCTTGACCCAAATTGTGAAAGTCTTATTTATGTTGTTCTAAGGAGTCTATATTTTCACTTATTGGCAATAAGGATTCAATGAAGGATTTTTAACAGTGGGGAGATGATGAGAATTCAGACATCCTGGGAATCAAAATTTATTCCTAAATATCAACCATAATGAGGTATTTTATGATAGATATTTTTGCTAAAGTCTAGACATAGCATGGGCAGTTTGTCTCCTTGTGAGTTGCTTGTTCCTCCATTCATATGATGGGAAATTGCCTTTTAGTAAACACATTCTTAAGGCATTCTTTAACAGCTTATTTTTTATTAAAAGGATATTCATGTAATCTCATCCAAAATAATACTATGAGAAAAACCCTCACACTAAGAACATTATTATTTGGTGAAATGGAAAGATATCAATTCTTTGAATTGATTTTTGTCTTAAATTGCTCTCCTTGGCACCCCTGACCCCCTGAGTAAAGGCAGAAACAAAATCCCTGCAGTGCAATATGACTAGTGGCCACTAGAGGGCATACTTACTTCGTGCTGTGACCAGCTAGCACAGAGCTGCTTTAATTCCGAGCAAAATTGAGCAACAAAGGTGACCTCAGCAGAGGTTAGGGAGAACCCATCGCTGGAAAAGGAGAGGTCAGTCTATCAAGTGACAGATACGAAATATCAGTTAAGTCAGACTGAAGCCATGGTGACCAATTATACCCATCAAAGCCCAACAGTACTGAAATGTAGAAAGGCGAAGAGTGTCATTTTGATGGAGATGACCTCTAGAAGAAGGAAAGGGGTGGCAAGCCAGGTTAACCAATTTTACCTTTACAGGAGAGAGGTGGGGGATTCTTCAAACACATTAAATTGCTACTGGAAATGTGTTCTAACCTGATGTATTCCTAACAAGTAGACAGAGTGGAAAGTGCTGTTCTAATTGAAAATAATGGTTCGTTCATCTGTTACTAAAATATGACCCCTCAAGGGATAGCCATCTCATGAGATCTTATTCATTGGGAAGCTGATCCCTATTTGAATATAAGCATGACCACACTAAAACAGTCTGTACGCAGACAGCCTCATTTATGATTAAAACCTGGAGTTATTTTTGGAAAGAGCTAAAAATTACACAAATATCAAATTCATCTGCAAAAATGAAGCTAGAGTTTTTTGACAAGGCACCTTTCTCAGACTCACTTGGGGGACAGTTGCTAAAATTTTCATTCCCAGTTTTCATCCCCGATGTTCCTAATCAGAATTTCTGAGATGGGTCTGGGCATCTGCAGCGTTGGCAAAATCCTTAGATAATTCTTTTCATTTGCAATATCTGAGGACAAAGCAATGTGGCATCATTTGAGATACCTGTGTTAGGCACTTTTGTTGGGTCAGGCTCTTAAATGCAGCTAGGTGAGGATGACCTGTTTTCTCACACACAAACATACACTTTCTATAAAGCAGGCAACACCTCCCTTGTGCAGAGCACCTGTGTGTGGTCACAAACAACGCTAAGCACTCCGTGTACGTTATTGTACTTCACTCTCCCCCAAGCCACTGAAGATGATATTGTTGCTCCCATTTACAGATCACAGAGAACACAGCTTCAGAGAAGTTAACTGACTCATCCACGGTCATGTATTTAGTTAGAAAACAACAGAACCAGAATTAAAAGCAAGATACATTTCATTCTAAAGTTACTTAGCTAAGAAGGAGAGAATGAAGGAAGTGTTTGAAGGTTTTTTTAGATTTCATGTACGAATTTCTTCATTATTTCTTAATCCTCAGGTTTTGGACTAGACGTCAGAAGGCCCCCTCCCCTGTATCAAATTGCAATCTGCCATTCTAGAACCTTTACCCAATATCTGACCTCTGATCTACAATATGACTTTAGAGGAACATTAACTCCTGCCTCTGTACCGAGAGTGGAAGTAAGGAAGAGTTCCTAATGGTTTTCCCTTGAAAGAAACACATTTTAAATGTATCTTTAATGGATTTCTTTGGTTTACAGATTTGTTTGTAGGACTTTGCAAACGATGGGTCTTGGCATTTAAAGTCAGAAGAAGGTCAGACATTTCATCTCTACTAAAAATAAAGTGAATAAAAGTCCTCAAAAAAAATAGTGTGGATTCTTTTAGGCTTTTCTAAAGGATCCTATTTCAGTCTAGTCAGAGCCTAGTCATGAAATATTGTAGCATAAAATTGAAATATGTCTTATTTTCTCTTCTTTTTAGTAGATTTGACCATTCCTGTTAAATAGAGAAAACACTTTTTTGGTAAATTGTATTGCATTTCAGAAGCACTCATGTAAATATGTCAGCTTAGAGAGCATATCCAGATTTTCATTTTTTAAAATATATAATCTCCACCAGCCCCACAAAAAATGTGAATAAAGCAACACACTAAAAACTAACCCTTGGGGAGACTGGGTGGCTCAGTCATTATGCGTCTGCCTTCTGCTCAGGTCATAATCCCAGGGTCCTGGGATTGATCCCTACATCGGGCTCTCCACTCAGCAGGAAGCCTGCTTCTCCCTCTCTCACTCCCCCTGCTTGTGTTCCCTCCCTCGCTGTGTCTCTGTCAAATAAATAAATAAAATCTTTAAAAAATTTTTATTTCAAAATCAAATGACCTGAAAATCGAATGACTTAGAATAACTCCTTCCGAAATCCATGATAATATTTACAGGAGTAAGGATAAATTATGTGTGTTCAGCTAGCCTTTTTTTTAATTTTTAAATTTCGAAATACATATATATTTATTTATATACAGGGATTTCTCTTTTTATGTTATAAAAAAGTATACATAATTAACAGATACAACCTGATGAGTTTGGAGATAAGTATATATTGGTGAACTCTATCTTTCCTGTTTATATACATAATAAATTAATAATATTTGTATGAAGTAAAAATTGTTTCCTCCTCCCTCTGCCCCTATGTCCCTCCTTCCTAACCATGGCTCAGTTTGTTGTATGTTAGAGTTTGGGAATATAAAACGTTCATAATAGATTTACCCTCTCAATGTCAGCTCTAACAAACTTATGCTGAGGTAAAGATGAATGACTCTGAAATCCCAGTGGCTTCCACAAACAACAAAGGAAGCACATGATGCAGCTAACAGGAGTGGTAGCTGTCTGTTCCGTGAATCCATCAGTCCTCCACATAGGAGACTGGACTGACGGCACAGCCACTCTCTGGGACACTGCCTGTGTCATAGCAGAAGGAAGAAAAAACAGAGAACACTGTTTTTGTCAAAAGTGGGAGGCCTCTCTTCTCACATTTCCATGCCTTACTTAAGTTCTTTGATCAAGCTTGGCATCAGTGGGTCTGGGATTTGTACGGAGGATGAACAAATATTTTTAACAATATATAAATTATAATACACATGTTTAATAGTAATACTATCTATTTCTAATACTTGTTTTTCAATGACTTCATATTCACTGGATGAATGCATCATAATTTATATGTGGACCTTTATGGTAATTTGTCAATAATATAAATAATGCTGAATAGAACATACTTCGACATTAATCTTCATGCACACATTTCTTTTGGAATAGGTTTAACAAATACAAATGATACAGAATTGTTTTAGATATGAAAATCATAGAATTCTCTCTATATGCTTGAATTTTCCTCACACTAGTTTTTCTTCTATGAAATAACACAAGTCATTCTTGCTTGGTTAAACAGCCTCTCCCTTCATCAAGTACTACTAGTAGGAATTGATTTAAACTATGCATTTCTGTGCCAGAAATCTAGAATTTGATGTCCTTTTTATTTCTGATTACTTATTTTTTTTAAAAAAAAAAAGCAGTTTGGGAAGGATGATCTGCTGTCCTGATACTATTTTAATCATATTTTTCCCCTCACCTTATAGACTTACATACATAAGCAATTAATTCTTTATGATCTTTTAGGCTACTTGCGTATCATTAGCTGGATTTGGGTCAACTCTGGGGTCTCTTCTATTTCTCCATTTCCATGGGAAGCCCTAACACACGTGTGATATTCACCCAGTTGAACGAGATCATGCCATTCTTTTCCTTTGTTACTGAACAAACAAAATCAGTGGGCTACTTTTTGTTTATTTGCTTGTTTGTTTCAAATCAACCAACAGTTATTCTTGGTGTTACATATTATTTAAAGCCATAGTCTTGTTTGTAGTTTTGATAGATTTTATGGTAATTCATGACATATAAATTTGTTAATCATAATGTTTCTGAGCAACTGAAAAAATTCCATGCATAATTTTATAAATTTATTCATCAATCAGATATTCTGAAAATATTTCCTGAGAACCAAGTATGTGAAAGACCCCATGACAGGTACCGGAGTTATGGGAGAGACAAAACAACATGGTCTTGTTACCACACTCTTCCGATTACTACCTGGCAGACTGATCTCTCAACAAAGCCTATGATTTTAGCTACCCTACATTATGGCATTTAGAAATGTGTGAATACTCTATTATCAGTAAATACATTACTAGGCAAAAATAGCCTTGCCAATTCTGCTTGGTTGACAAACTGAAAACATTTAAAGCAGTGGAAATGAACTTGTCTTCCATAACCACTATCATTAATAGAAGAGTACAAAGAAACCAAAAAGGTTTTTTTTCTTTATTCATAATCTATTCAACAAATATTATAAAAACCCCACAGACATTGTATTATGTGCTATAAATTCGGTGATGACCAAGAAATCCAGGAAAATATAATTAAACAACAAAGAAAGATCTACCTTAAAAGGAAGAACAATTCAGGAAAGACACAGAGAATGAGGAAATAAAATAGAAAAATGATTACAGAGAAAAGTACACGACTAAAAGATAAAGCATTCCAATGATCCAGAATGGAATTCTTGATAGACACTAGAAATGTATAGACAAAAATGCAAAGTTTTATGAGAAAGGAAATTTGTTTTGGTGGGAGGCGGAAGCTGGAGAAAACAAAGCCTGAACTATGTAGTTTCAAAGGGAAATGGTGTCCCGAGAAAACGTATATGAAATGAACCATGAGACATACAGATGAAGTTGCTGTATTTTAAGGACAAAAGAAAAAAAAAGATAATCATACTTACACACTTTGAAATAAACTGACTTGGACTTTTCCACAAAAATATCAATATAGAAGCAAGTGAGAAAAAATTTGTCACTAGCTTTTGTTTTTAGAGAGAAAGAGAGAGCACATGCACACAAGTTGGGGGAGGAGAAGAGGGAGAGAGAGAACCCTAACCTGGAGCTTGATCTGAGCTGAAATCAAGAGTTGGACACTTAACTGACTAGGCCACCCAGGTGCCCCGGTCACTAATATTTTTTTAATATTTTATTTATTTGTTTGTTTGTTTGTTTGAGAGAGAAAGAGCACAGCTGGGGGAGGGGGAGAGAAAAGCAGACTCCATGCTGAATGCAGAGCCCTATGTCACTAATATTTTTTATACCAAGATAACATATAGCAAGAATAAAAGTAGGATTTCCAGGGAAATGGAGAGTAGAAGGACTCTAAGCTTACCTCCATCCACGGACACAACTAGATAATACCGTATCAGTATAAATGACCCAGAAAATGACCCAAAGACTGTCAGAGCACTTTCCACAGCTAAATATAGAGACGAGGCCACTTCTGAGAGGGTAGGGAGGATGGTGACACAGGGGCTAAAAGGTCACGTGGGCTCTAGGGGTGCAGAAAGGAGAGAAAAAAAGACCTTCACTCCAGTCACTCCAGGCATGGGGTACCTGCATGGGGAAGATGAATCTTCATAACATTTGGCTTTGAAAACCAGAGGGATATAATTTCACAATTCTTTGATCAATGGGGCTTAACACCTGGAACTTTTAAAATTAGCTGGCTTGGCTTTGGAGTGAGAGGAAACCAACTCCTGGCCCTTAAAGACACAACACAATGAACAGCTCTGCTGGGATATAGCATTGAAGCAGAACGCCTGGGGTGTACGAGCATCAGATTTGTTGACTCAGAGCTTGTGCTGGAGGGACAGAGATCCCTGGGAGACTTCTCCAAGAACAGAGGAGCTGGAGGGTGCCATTTCCCTCTCCCATGCCTCCAGCCTAGATACAGGGACACCTGCAGGAACCAGCACAGCACCGACGCTTCCCACCTAACTTCCAATGTGTGCCCCACCCCTGTGCACTTCTGCACACCCAGCCCCCCTTACCAGGCCTGCCGTGACAGGAGATTTTCTCCTGTGGGCCTAACCCTCCAACCCTGAGGCAGTTTTCTAAAGTGGCTCTAGGTGCCCTTCCAGAATGGACCTGTGCAAACCTTGCTAACACCATGTGCCCTGGCCCTGCATTCTCCAGTCACCTGCACCCTGCAACATACACTTTGCCAGAGCCTATCCAAAGCAGTGGGACAAGCCTTGCATTGTGTAAGCCACCCCAACAGGTGTCAGCGCAATTCTAAAATGTTTCCTGCCCAGGGAGAAGGGAAGATACTCACATACACCATTTTTTTTAAAGATTTTATTTATTTATGTTTAGAGAGAGATTTTTTAAAGTTTTATTTATTTTTTTTTTAGAGAGAGAGAGAAAGAGAGCACAAGCAGGGGGTGCAGTAGAGGGAGAGGGAGAGGAAGGGGGAAGGAGTCCCAGACAGACTCCAGGCTGAGTGGGGAACCCGATGCAGGCTTTGATCTCACGATCCTGAGATCATGACTTGAACTGAAACCAAAAGTCAGACACTCAATCGAGTGAGCCACCCAGGTGCTCCTTACATTCTAACTGAAGCCCCAGCAGTGGGCGGGGGGAAGATATTGGCTCTAACTTCAGACCCTACCCACCAACAAAAACTTCTTAAGGGACAACACACGGAAAGCACCCTGCACTTCAGTCCTACTGCACCGTTGGCAAATGCCTGGTCTGACTCAACTCAAGCCGAAGGTGGCCCTAGACTGGCCCACCAAGAACAGGGACCAAATTCTGTCCACAATAGGCGAAGACAGACATCGCAGATGATGGGATTAAAGACAAAAGTGGCTCAGCCATAACAGTAGGGGACATGCAATGCACCTAGGAGACCCTGAATCATCAGGGGACATTGCACTATAGGTCACCATAGGACCTCTTCTTCATGAAGCAAACTTTCAAGAGCAGGAGACCTAGCTGACATTCCTGACACAAAGAAACAGAAACAGAGAATTAGAGAAAATGTGGAGCCAGAGGAATATGTTCCAAATGAAATAACAAGTCAAAAATCACAGCAAGCAAGCAAATGAAATGGAGATAGGTAACATGCCTGATAGAGAATTTGAAGTACTGGTCATGAAGATACTCACTGGACTAGAGAAAAGAGTGGAGGACTTCAGTGAGACCTTTAACACAGAGATAGAAAACATTAAAAAAATCAGAAAGGAAGAACTCAACTGAAATTAAAAATACACTAGATGAAATAAATGATAAACTAGAGGAAGCAGAAGAATGGATCAGCAACCCGGAGGACAGAATAATGGAATGCAATCAAATTGAACAGGAGAGACAGAAAAAAATTATAATAAAAATGAAAATAGGGGCGCCTGGGTGGCTCAGTCAGTTAAAGCCTCTACCTTCGGCTCAGGTCATGATCTCAGGGTCCTGGGATCAAACCCTGTGTCCTGCTGCCTGCTCAACAGGGAGCCTGCTTCCTCCTCTCTCTCTGCCTGCCTCTCTGGCTACTTGTCATATCTCTCTCTCTCTCTCTCTCTCTCTCTCTCCCTCTGTCAAATAAATAAATAAAATCTTAAAAAAAATGAAAATAGACTTAGGGAACTCAGTGACACCATCAAGAATAATAGCATTCATATTATAGGGGTCCCAAAAGAAGAAGACAGAGAAAAGGGGGAAGAAAATATATTAACTGAAGAAATGATAGCTGAAAACTTCCTAAGTCTGAGGAAGGAAACAGAAATCCAGACTCAGGAGGCACAGAGATTCCCCCACAAACTCAACCGAAGGAGGTTCATACCAAGGTACATAGTACCAAACACACAGAACAGATGAATGAAAAAAAGAGCTGGTTCTTTGCAAAGATCAAGAAAGTTGAGTCTTTCTGGCTAAAGCCCAGACTCACTAAAAAAGAAAAAAAAAAAGAGAGAGAGAGAGAGATAGGTCTCAAGGGAAATCGGAAATGGGAGAAATAACGACCAACACCACAGAAATACAAAAGATTATAAGGGTATATTATGAAAAATTATATGCCAACAAATTGGACAACCTAGAATAAATGGATAATTCCTAGAAAAATATAACCTCCTAAAACTGAATCAAAGGAATAAAAAATGTGAACAGTCCAGTTACCAGCAATAAAACTGAATCAGTAATAACAAACAAACTCCCCACAAAGAAAAGCCCAGGACAAGATGGCTTCACAGATGAACTGTACCAAACATTTAAAGAAGAGTCAATACCTATACCAACTGGATTTGATTCCCATAAATACATTTACTAATTACTATTCACCTACATTTATTAATAAACCTTTTGTGCTTTTGTTTTGCCATTTGTAACATGATGAATCTGAAAATGATATTATCAGTGATCATTTATGAAGCTCATCATCATGAATTGGTAGGATCTACATAGAATATGATTTTCCTTCCCCTCCTGAGCTGTCCTACACCCTTCTGGATTCAGTCCAGAGCCATTTCAAAAACAAAAATAAAAGCAAAACAAAAAAGACAAACGTGAAACCAAATGAGCCTGAGTAAGTCCAAGCAATGAAAACTATCAGTTTCACAAAGATGCTATTTAATTAAAACTTGGAAAGGATTTTAGGAATGTAGATGTAATTCATTCAGGTAGAAACTAGTCCATTACAAAGTTTATCATTCTTGACTCTCCAACCATCATTTTTTAATTAGCCTCAGTTTAAAGGAAACAGCATGAAATTTGTCAATAGAAATGCTTGAGGTAACACTCAAGTTTTATAACACAAAACAATGAAGTAAGGGTCAATTACTAAATATCTTTAATGGTTAATTTCTTCATTCATAAAATGGAGTTAATCCCTGCCTTTCAGGGTTTTATGAGACTTAATGAAAAAATGTTAAAAATACTCAGAATACAGTATAGGCTTAATACTTAATATTGTCATTCACCCTTTCTTAATTTATCCAGAGTCTTGAAAGCATACCTGTTTACCCAGAAATTGTCATACATAAAAATTACTGTTTTAGGGTGAAAAATAATTGCCCTAAATATTTTAGAAGGAGAATAAATATATACAAATATAAACAAAAGTATAGCAAAATCTCAAAATGGAATTTAAAACTCATCTTTTAAACATTCATAAAGATCTTCTACATTTCTTTCTTCAAGTGGTAACGACATACCTCTAAATTATTAATTATACAAGAAGTCAAAGAAAGGATGGCCAACAATGAAGGATAAAAAAATCAGTAGAGAGAGCATGGGGATAAAAGAGGTATCCTTTAAAGTATAAAAGAGGTAGTGCTTTAAAGTATTAAAGCACTGCAGTTATTTGTTGTCCTGGATAATATTCACCAACTCATAGTTTCTCTAGTGTAACTGAAATTCCTCAATCTTTATGAATATCCTTTTGGTTGTGATTTTCCCCCATTAGAGGGTTTTTAGACATGAAAATAATATGTCTTTTATCAAGACTATCTGAAACTATTAGCCATTTGCAAGCAGGTGCAGATACACTGCTCATAACATGCTTTTACTTCAGACCAGAGACGAAGTAGGGAAAAAGCCCCATGTTGGCCTCGGGCTGGCTTAGGTATCTTCTGTGTATCCAAACATGTCTCTCACATCCAGGGTTTTCTCTTGTCCCTTTCTCCCTCCTATCTCTCATTGTTCTCTTTACACACTCCAGGTGTGGTGATTGCTAGGAGTTCCCTGAACATGTCTGTCTTTTCCAGAATCTTTTCTCTTTTTCCTTCTAGCTTATGTTTCCAGACTTCATGATTCAATTCAAATGCTCTCTCCTCTGAAAAATCAGCTCTGCCCTTCTTCTATTTGCATATATCCCTCTCTCTGTACAAAGCATCTTTTTCAGATATCATACAAGATATTTATCTGTGCTTAATAAGTGTGGTTGCTTCTTCTGCCAGATTATGAATTCTTGGAGGACAGACAGGTCTATATTTTTGCTATATCCAAATCCAGCTCAATTCTTATCAAATAGAGAATCCCCAATAATTGCTTGATGAATAAATGAGTTTAGGTTGTATCTCTAAACAACCTCATTTCCTAACTCCTATTCCTTGCCTGCTTGAGACTGCTGGGAATGAAGCTGCTAAGAACATGCTTCTCAACTTAAGCTCTAAACAAGAAGGCTTGAGAATAGAAAAGAAGGGGGGGTGGAGAGAGATTCAAGCACAGAATAAAATCATGTGCAAAGACAAAATGCTAAAACATCACAGATTCTGGGAAAAGAGAGTCTATCACTGTAACTGAAATGGGAAACTGGGGCTGGCTAATAGATGATATGATAGGAAAAATAAAATGGGGCCATTTTAGCAGATTGTTTCTAGACCATACCAATAAGTTTAAATAGGTCCTGAGGACATTTAGGATGTTAATTCATTTGACATAGGTAAGTGATCTGATCAAAGGTGAATCTTCCGGTGGTGTATGAAGAACATTTGGTGAGAGGTCTTAAAATAGGGAGGCTAATCATGGAAGAAATTAAGGTCATATATTTCAAGCTAAAAACAAAGGAAAATAAAAGCTGTTATATCTTGAGTATTTGTAATACTCTTTGCTTGATTGTCTTATATTTTTAAATGGTGTCATGAATCAATTATTAATTTATTCCCAATCTACATAAGAGAAAATTGTAGCATGAAAAGTAGCATGAAGTACTAAGAAAAGTAGCATGATCACTGTTACGTTAACCTTCTGGAGCAGCCTTAACAAAGTACCACAGACTGGGTAGCTTACACAACAGAAATTTATTTTCTCACAGTTCTGGAAGCTCCAAGGTCAAGGTAAGATGTGACAGGGTTGGTTTCTTCTGGGCATTTCTCTCCTTGGCTTGTAGATGGACATTTTCTCCCTATGTTGTCACATGCTCTTCTGTGTGTGTGTCCTAATCTCCTCTTCTTATTAGGACAATATTCATATTGGATTAGGGTCCAGGCTAATGACCTTATTTTAACTTAAATACCTCTTTAAAGACTTTATCTCTTAATATGGGCACATTCTGAAATACTGGGGGTTAGGACTTCGACATATGAATTGAGCAGGGGAGTGGGGGACACAACTCAGCCTACAACAACCGTCAAACACTAAAAGGTGGCAGAGTATAAATCTGAATCCAGTTGTCTGACTCCAGATTCTTTGACTGCTCTGGACAATACCTCATACTGCCATGCGGTATGGAAATGAGTAACGATTGTCAGGAGCCGGAGAGGAGCTGAAAAGAGCTGAGCTGCCAGGCGTTGGGAGTAGCCAATTAAGTCAATCAGCCAAAATGAAAGTAACAGCCAAGGTTTCAGTCACTTACTGCAATACTATAAGCTAAACCGGAGAAAGCACTGGTTCCCCACTGTTTCATTTTTTCCCGTGGAACAGTGCTGGTCTAGGGTCAGCTGGATCAGCACAGATGTGAGGGTTGATGCACTGTGGAGAGAGCCCCTAGAGACAGGGACAAGGGAAAAGGGTGAGGAGTCGACAACTACTGAGCACTGAGCCAGAGTGGATAAAAAGTGTCCAAAATGTCCCTCTCCTGCTCTCCAGTAATGTGACGTGACAGTAATGTGCTCAGGCAGAAGTGCCTGAGGAAGATCTCTGCCAAAAGTCCCTGACAGGAGCGCCTGGGTGGCTCAGTCAGTTAAGCATCTGACTCTTGATTTCTGCTCAGGTCATGGTCTCAGGGTCCTGAGACTGAGCCCCATGTTAAGCTCTGCACTGGGAATGGAGCTTGCCTATAATTCTCTTTCTCTCCTCCTTCTGCCTCTCCCCACAACCCTATTCTCTCAAAAAAAAAAAAGAGGCCACCAATGGGGTGCCTGTTTTAGGGATGCAGATTACATGTAAGAGCTTGGCCACCTTGGGGGATGGGGGAAGCTGAGTGTTTTCTGACACCCTCTTCAACGACTGCAATGCATTGGTTGTGCACCAAATCCCTGTGCACAAATAACAGCTTCCCTCAGTGAGCCTTGCCAGGTACAGCCTTTGTAATCGCCTATGGTTGGGCCTGAAAGATCACACAGAGGTTTATGACTAGTGTCCAAACTACTTACTGTTTGTGAGTTAGGGAAACATCATATTTAGGCATGTGAAGTAATTTTTCTTTTGAGATGTTTTGACCAGTCGTTATCATTTCAGTTGTATCCACATCACATTCTTGCAGTGACTGATACTTACTCCCTTCCAAGCCAATTCTACTGTGGTGAGTAGCACTACAGAGAGAATTGTATTGTCAGTGAAAGCATTTAAGAAAGGAATCTGCTCAATTTAAAGTAGTTCAGTGTTAGTGGTTGTACTGATCTAGAACTAGGAGATTTGTCACTTCTTTGGAGTCAACAGAGATAGCAAACGTGACCCTCAGATGATTAATTCTACCAATCTCCTCCTAATTTAGATGATATTTTAAAAAGCCAATAGACCAATATGAGGTAAATATGTCAAGGCTGACCCCTTTGGCTTAACCCTCTAGTAGAAACAATTTTACAGGTGAAAGGGGCCTTTGCCATCCTCATCTGTAGCTTTTCTGCCTTTGCTGAAGAAGAACCTGTTGAGCCAGTGGTCTCTGAAGGAAGGAACGCATGAGTGGTTATTTGGGTTATATGCTTGGCTCCATTCTTGCAGGCTTCGATTTCACATACTGTTGACAACAATCATGCGGGAGATAATGTCACCTCCACTTTGCAGACTTTGAAATTACCAGAGTCTGCACATTGATACTATCAAAACTATTAGAACAGAAATTGAAAACAAACAAACAAACCTGGGCTTTCTTTGAGATCAATCTACTGGGTTTCAGTCTCAGCTCTGGTTTTCCCATTGCTCTATGATTTTGAACTTCATATTTGAAATTATCAACTCCTTATTTATTTATGTGTTTACATTTCGTGGTGCTTACGGCAATATGCAGTACACAGTAAATATTCTGTAAATGTTTATTTTCTCATATTCCTTTCCAGACCAGTACATTTACCACAGAATCTAGGTCTCTCCTTTGCTTTCCTTTTTATGCTGTCAGCGTTGTGTTGCTTAATTTTACTCTTAGGTATTCACCTATTTTTTTTAGAATTCTAAATAGTTTCTTTACCAATTTTTCACCTTAGTATATTATTCAAGGTTTATATGTCAAGAAAACAAAGAGAAAAAACAAAATGAGGTAAAAGGAAGTTATAAAATTGTGTAGATTGAATTAGAGTAAGCAGAAACTTTTAATGTCAAAATTTTTGCCCACTAGGCCCAGCAGAAGGAAAGCGTGTAAAGTGGAGCAATAAGATTATTTTGGAGACCATAAAGAAGGGCAAGAAAATTTGCAAATTTAACTGGTGTCTATCGGCACAATTCAGCAAACCTATCTACTGCTGAATTTGAAAAGAGATTCCTGGTCTTTACTTTCAAAAGAAGAGGAAAACATTATGGAAATGATTGCAATTGTACTCAGTAAATGTTTTATACTCTCTTGGCTGATGATAATGTCTTTAAAGACATTTACAAAAACATGAGCAAAAGAATTTCTGCAGATTTACCTGCCAAACCAAGAATGAAATAAAGAAAACTGAGAAAGCAAAGAGTATTTTAAGATAGGTTTCCTTAATATTCATGTAAAAACATAAGTATCTCTGAATATGGATTTTCTCTGGAATGAAATACTTGCCATGTAATATAAATTACTAGTGATGAATTTCTGGCATAATATTTTAGGTAATGTTATGCATTTAGGATTTTAAAGTGTCATCTCGACTATTCATACATGCTGTCAAAGAAAAGTTTTGGTGGCTTCGTAAAGTCTTAGGAAAATCCCAAGTAAATTTAGTTTGAACCATTAAAATTTTTGGTAAGTAAGTGGGAAGGTGGTTCTGATACATGCTAAACTTGGACTTTATACATGGATGTCTTTTAAAAGTACTTACCACTGAATTCTCTGTACTTAGAAATATTTACATTTGTTATTTGAATTAACTATTAGTTGCTTGGATTTAGACTTCATAAGAGCAGGAGTTACATGCATTATCTGGCATATGATGGGTGCCCAACTGTGTTAAAATTAATAAATAAATTTTAATCAATAAACCTTTAAAGTCTGAACCATAGGGGAAGAGGAAGTGATGAATTAAAGAGGTGAGTCACTGCAGTGTAGCTGAGTCCTGGCTATGAGCAAGTTTGAAAGTACTTCATTTATAAAGTTCAGCAACTTTGCAAAGAGAGACTAAAAAAATTCCTCCTAGATAATTCGTAGAGGAATTAGATGAATCCCACTGTAAATATCTAGTTATAAAATTGTATTGAATCATGAATTTCATCCTAGAGAAGAAAGGCAGAGAATACCTTCTTCGAAATACCTCCCTATTCCCCAGAAGGCTTTTAGTAAAGATGGGTTGACACTGACAGGATTCCCCTTCCATTGTATAGCTTGTGAGGTAGGCTACTCAGCTGGAATTAAAGATTACCTCGACATTTATTCTATTCATCATCGCCATCCTTTGAATTATAACGATTCACCTCTAAATTTTCTGATTTATAATTTGTCATGAATCCTACTCAGGATAAAAATTACCCAATATGAACTTCTGGCTCCTACCCAAGCTTTGAGAAATACTTTGCATTTCATAGTATTTGACTCACTATGCAAATCAAGTCTTGGGGCACTACTATTTGTGCAAGAAAGGGTTACCCAAAATGGAAGAAAATTCCTGCCCAGAGAATATAATGTTCCTCAAAAAATTCTACTTGTCTAGGGGAGAAAGTATAAAGGATATTTTTGGGTGATTATGGACAGTGGTGATGCTAATGGTGGAGGTGTATGCAGTATGCATTACTCATGAGACTTTTTCATTAAACTTCTGTAGAGCAGGAACCACGTCTGATTTTTCTTATCATTATATCCTCTATGTCTACCACAGAGAGGATGTTGATCTACTGGATCAAGAAATTATGTTTATGTAGAACCTACTAAGTGCCAAGAAAAGCACTGAAATGAAATAGCTAGTCCTTGTTCCTCAAGCTCTTAGTTTACTGGAAGGAATAGACGTATGTAATTACTGTAAAGATAATGACCCTACCAGTGCTGATAGACATCCTGGTGCTAAATGCTGAAGTGTCACAAAGGAAGACCACTGAATTCAATCAATAAAAGTGGGAGAGATCGAGGTGTCCTATAGGGAATGGTGCTAAAGCTAATTCTTGAAGGACGTCTAGGTAAAAGCCATGTAAGAAATGGAGAAATGATTACCAAAGACAGATAATGTATACAAATGGGGAAAGGATGTCCCATTGGTACATGTTTGAGTGTGGCATAGTGAGAAGCAGTTCTTTTTCTTTTTATCTTCTTCTTTTTTAAGATCGTCTCTTATTCCCTTCCCTGCTTTATTTCATCCTTAATACCAAACCCACCAAGTCCAATATGTATTATCTCTGAAAGAGAAATTCAATCACTATATGCTTTATAGGCTGAAATGTGTGTCCTTTGAAATTCATATGTTGAATTCCTTAGCCTCGGTATTTCAGAGGAGATAAGGCCTTTAAAGAGGTAATTATGTTAAAACAAGGTAATTAGTGTGGGCTCTAATCCAACATGACTATTGTCCTTATGAGGAGAGAAATTTCCCAGACATGGAGGGAAGATCATGTGAAGTCAGCCATCCACAACCTGATGAAAGACATAGTCAGAAGAAACCAACCCTGCTGACACATTAATCTCAGATTTGTAGCCTCCAGAGTTGTGAGAAAATAAGTTTCTGTTATTTAAGCCATGCAGTTTGTGGTACTTTGTTATGCTAGCCACAGTAGACTAACATAATGAACAATATACAAGTATACCTCCGCTACTGGTATAAAGGTAGAGATTCTCACACATAAAGTATCCAAGATCCTTTTGTTTTGTGCTGTATAAACAGAACAGAGCATTTGGTGCCTTAACTTCTTCTGGGTCTTGGTATTGTTATTTTTGCTGTAATATTTGTGTGTTTTCCTGGATTTCTTTCAAAGATTATATGGTGCCAAATTTTCACCTAGGCTCATGGTTTGAGAGTATTATTGCTACTTTTTCCATGCAAGGATACTTGAGAAGGCTTCATAGTCATTTGATTCATTTAATTAAAATTACTGAGTAAATTGGGCTCCTGGTGAAGTAAAAGCCAAATGTTCTAGTTGTATTTCTCAGAAATATTACAAGATCTAATGGACTGCATTTTTTTTCCTTGAGTAACTTCCAGAATCTTCCAGGAAATATATTTTTACCACTTCAGCCCACATGACCCCCTCACTATGTAACTGAAAAAAAAATATATTATCCAACATTTCATAGAAAGAACCAAGAACATTTCATTTCAATCTTTTTAATGAAGGTGCTTAAGTTTATATAAAACTAAATGTGATTGGTTCACTTTTAGTGCAATAAACCTGAAATTTATGAAGTAATACTTTGTTCTGGCTAAATTTAGGTCTTTGACCAATTAAAAAGCAATAGTAGCCATTGTCAGTATCAAATGATAATCACAGGGCCATTCGTTACATTCATTTGCATTTGCTATTTTTTCAGTTTCTACAGAGCTTCCAGTAATCACTGAAGTATATCACTGGTATATATATCAAGAAAAAATCAGGGTGCCTGAGTAGCTTAGTTGTTAAGCGTCTGCCTTCAGCTCAGGTCATGATCCCAGGGTCCTGGGATCGAGCCCCGCATCGGGATTCCTGATGGTTGGGAAGCCTGCTTCTCCTTCCACTCCTCCTGCTCATGTTACTGCTCTCGCTATCTCTCTCTCTGTCAAATAAATAAATAAAATCTTTAAAAAAAGAAAAAAAATCAGCCTTTTTCTGCCAATTGATCAGTCAGATCCAAGCAGGAAAACAGAAACTATTCTAAGTACTGCAAATAATAATACAGGCATTTAAAGTGCCTGAACTAAATAATCAGGCTATGGGAAAGCAAAGGAGCAAAACAAGAGACTGTGAAGTTACCCAGAAATAAATGACATCAGGAAGGAACCAGGACTCTTGGAGTGGAGTGACAATAGGAAGAGACAGCATTACTAGCACTCAAGGCATGGGATATCCTGGTAGAACCCGAAAGTATGACAGGTTTGGCAGGTGGGACCTGGAGCTGAGGAAAGGTTGCAGCCCATGCAGAGAAAGATGGGGGTAAATGCTCTGGTTTCTTCCCTTCTGCTCTCTCATGTGAGGCCAGTGCCTACAAAAGCCTGAGGGCAAGAGAGCTTGTTTAACCTGACTCAAAGCAGAATGAGGGTGGATTTGAACGTAACTGCAAATCTAGACAGCAATATAAGAAGTTAAATTTCAAATAATTTTTACGTGTACAAATTTACATTTTGGATATAGGAGAGTAAATGCGGGGATGGGAGATAACGAAGGAACAATGGAGGAAGCAGTGGTTTAGGAAGGACTGGCTGAGAGAAAGCTTGGTGTTGAATGAAGAACATAGGCAACAAGATAGAAGAGAATCACATTGCAGATGGAAATAAAGACAGAGTTCACAAACCTCATTCATCCCATCACTTATGAAGTAGACAATCATTAAGCGCCTATTATATTTCAAGTACTGTGTCACTCCAGAAAAGCAAATAGAATAATATATCAACCCCTGTGGCCCCAGAGTGCTCAGCCTAATAGAAGCTGAAGATACAGCATCAATTTTAATACATAGTCTTCAAGGCTGATAAAGATAAGCACATGCATCACTGGGCCTCAGAAGAATAGCACACTAGAGAGAATAGAAGTCCAATGTGCCACTTGATTTTTGTTAATGAGATTTAGCTGCCTAAAAAAGGGTGCTGAAAGAGTGGGAAAGTGCTTCAATCTGAGAAAAGGGTACATGCATAAATAGGAGGAGGAGAAAACATGGCATTTTCACACAATTGTAAGAAGTTTGGAATTAATAAAGAAACATGTTCTTGTAGTTTTAGATGATGTTATAAAGGTCGGTGTGGGCCATGCCATGAAGGTTCTTATGGGCTAAATTTCCTCTATTATATTTCTGGCAAGCATGAGCCATGAATACTTGTCCTGCTTATCTAGAGCACTCTATAGATTTGTAGTGTCATTATGGACAATGATGCTGGTCCTTAGACGTGAACATTTAGTTCAAAGCTACATAACCTCAAAGACCTCACACTGACCATTCTTTTATAGCCCGTGCTTGGGGTTAGCCTTAAAAGAAACTGCATACTGCATACAGAATTCCAAAATTTATAAACAGTGTTGAGTCCTAATCTAAACATTTCAGAATACAGCTATATGTAAAACTTACTTGATAAAATTCTCTGAGCTCCTTTTATGGAGCTAAAGCATCATTCTTAATTTTTCCAGAAATAAATCCACTCTTCTTCCTTCAATACACCAAGGTTTCTATTGAGTTTCTGATGAAGTAAAGCTTCAGGCCCTCCAAAAGGGGACATTTTTGTCTTGATGGTGCCCTGGCAGCTATCAGTTGTGGAATGAAGTGAATTGCTTAGGGTCAGTGTGGTCAGCTGTAAGTCAAGTAAACAGAGGAAGCTCCTGCCGCCGCTGGCAGGTAGTGCAAGGTGGGAGATAAAAACAATCAGAAGGAAATCTACATAAATCAGAGGAACAAGAACAGGAAAGGAAATAGGGTGCTGGTCAAACGAATAAGATGCTGATTTTGAAACCACGTCAAAGTATTTTGGAGTCTCTCCCAATATGCTTCTTATCATGGTCAGAAAATCTTTCAGGGTGTGGTTGATTTTAGAACTGTAAGGTACATAAACTAAGCACATCTTGATGGAGAAAACAAAACAGAATGGCAAAGGAATCAAGGCTGTTCTTTAGATACCCATGCAACAGACAGGTATGCAGATCTATAATGAAATCATATAAAAATGTTTTTTCTGGTGCACATGTGTGGCTCAATCAGTTAAGCTCTGCCTTCAGCTCAGGTCATGATCCCAGGGCCGGGGGATCTCTGTTCAGCAGAGAACCTGATTCTCCCTCTCCTCTGCCTATTGCTCTCCCTGCTTGTGCTCTCTCTCCCTCTTGTCAAATAAATAAATAAAATCTTGAAAAATTGTTTTTTTTTCTTTCAAGGAAAAGCAAGGAAAATGTAAAAAGCCATTCCAAAGTGATTAAAAAATAAACTGATAGTTCATTTGACATGTTCTTTAAAAGGTATTTCAGGCCCCTCAGGATAGCCACAAAGTTAAATTCCCTTATTTTGTTCATGTTTGTTCTCTATGGAATGTTCTCTTTTGGCACAGAGAGACTCTTAGAGGGGTATTGATAAATGATGTGTAGAATTAGCTATTGTGTTGACACATTATTCTATTCAGAGCTAATTTTCTGGAAAGGCACATCCTCTTCTTCAGTTTCGGTGCCTTAGTTATTTCCTCCTGAGCCACTTCAAAGAGACTTCCTAGCATCATAAATCTACACACCACAGGGAGGCTCTCCAAAGAGCCTGAAAACTTAACAAAAGTAAAAATCACCAAGGGAAATGTGTGCAGTATGTGCACGACAGTGATCTGAAGCCATGAAATAAAAATAGCCCATAATGGGCCTGTGGATTTAATTTTGGGTGGCGTCTGATCCATACTTCCTTGGAATTGAGGATATTTATCTTGGGGTTAACCAAGGCAATGCCTGAGTCATTAAAGGAAGGGGCTCTGGAATCAGGCAGATCCTGGTTCAGCTTCAGGGTCTCTTCTCTCCCTCTGGTTTCCGGTTGTTTTAATTGTTCCCCATCTAAATGTCATTCCACTTCCTGATAATCTCAGACTCCTCCCAGAACTGTTGTATGCTGGGTCTCTCTTTCTGGAGTTTCTGTTCACTCATTGTCTGTTTTCATATACTACCTTCTGGTGGGCATTATTCAAGTGGTCTACTTGTGGCAAAGGTTAATCACAAAACCTCTTTGCGGTCTCAATGTCATCATTTGTAAAATAGGGTAATAATTATACTTAAGTCTTACATGTGTGCTATGAAGATTAGATAGTATTTATGTGAAAGTGGTTTGTAAACTGCAGAGGTATAATATAAAATATTTCGATTCTGGTACTCTTTCATTAATGACCAAATATTATTGAGTAGAATCTACTGCTTTCTCCATTCATCTCCCTTTCTGACTGTGTATATTTATATACATACATATAAAAGAGACAAAACCACACACAACTAAGAATCTATCTCTGTGTTCAATGAGAGCAGAAGAGAGTATGCTTATACCTCAAGGACCATAGAAATTTCTTGAGCTTTGCACAAATTGTATTATCTTAGAACCAAGTCCTGTGGACAGAGGAATACCACATATTGACCTGGGTTACTTGGATCTTTATTGTGGCAAGAACAGACAATCAAGATCCAAGTTTTGTTCAGTCAAGATTCACTTTATTTTTTAAAGATTTTATTTATTTACTTGAGGGAGAGAGAGAGCATGTGAGACAAGCACAAGCAGGGGAAGGAAAAGGGACAAGAAGACTTCCCGCTGAGCACTGAGCCTGAAGTGGAGCTGGATTTCACAACCAGAGATCACGACCTGAGGTGAAATCAAGAGTTGGATGCTTAACCAACTGAGCCACCCAGGTGCCCCTCAAAGTTCATTTTAAAGTGAATGCAACTCAAGCTTTATTTAGATTTCTCTGTGGAGGAGCAATGAGATGGATGCTGGTAAGAGAGCTAGAATATCCATAGTTGGTATTCACTGAAAGAATGTCTCTGTATGTTTCTATTTAATTTATCGACACCATTTCTCATTCTATAAAGAATTTGAGCCATCTTACAAGGATAATTTTGAAGTTTTTGTTAATCTTTCTTTGGGCATTGATTTTATAAATATACACTGGTTACAGGTTAGGATGGTTATAGGTTTAATTTGAATCCAGTGTTTAGTCTTGCATCTTAATACTACTGTTCAGGTTCAGAATTGACAGTATTGGAGATCAGAAATGAAGACGAAGTATAAGTATAACATAATATAAGTAATCCAACAAAGAATAAATACTATAAAAAGATGGGTTAAAGAGAAAAGAACCAATTATGACTAAGTAAGTAACTCAAATATGAGGACTGTAAAGACCTACAGAGTAGATACAATCCAGCTTCAAATTTGGCTCTGAGCTTCCTGGAAGAAATGTGAAAGGCTGTTAAATCCTTATTTCAATTTCATTTTCAAAAAGTGAAGTTTTTTATTTCCAAGTATCCTTGCACACAACTGCACAGTGATCAACATAGAGCAGATATTTCATAAATATGTGCTGGATGGTTGACTGATGTAACTGCCTAGCAAATGTATAGTGAATATCATTGTATTACATTTTTTCATCAACAAGAATGTTAAGTGAAATATCTTTTTGAAAGCTAACTGTCCTGATCCATAACAAGGCAATCAAAGACTATTACACCATTGAGACATTAGTCAAAAGAATAAAAAAAAAACCCTCATAAAATGTTACTTAATATATTATATTCTTTTGTAAGAATCAAAATAAATCTATTTTTGCTCTGTAAAATGTAACATTAATAAGGAAATTTTATTTGAATATATTGTGATATTACCATAGTCTTAAATCTTCACAGAAACAATTCAGAAACACAGGTTACATGTGTCTCTGTCCTTATAGTTTTAGTATTTGTTGGTATTTCTTGGCTTTATTTTTAACAGAAAACATGAAAAAAAAAAGGCTGTGTGAATAGGTAATCCAACTTTTTCTCTAGTATCAACTATTTTAGTTCAATCATCCTTAATCCAATCAATAAATAAAACAGGTTGGACTTTGGAGGAAACTGGATTTTTACAGGTATTTTTGGTCCCTCTACTCTTAACAGATTTGTCAGAAATGTCACTTATCCGAACAGGAGTTAGGTTTCAATGGGACAGAATTTTTATTTTCTTATATCTCTCTCTTTAGGAGCTACTGATAGAATATTGTTTTAGTAACATAAAGCTGAAATTCCCCAAGTATACTCAGTGATAAGATGGATCCGTTAATCAGTAGGCATAGCAGCTTGCATTTTATGGTAGTTTGGGATTTTAAAGTACTTTCATTGATTTCCTAACTTTGGTGCTCACAGTGATTCCATAGCATGGATGGAAATCTCCTGTGATTCTTTCAACAACTACAGACGTTTTTATCATCTTAATTTTATAGAGTAAGAGATTCTCTACAGATTACAGATTACAGGAGTAATAAGTATATTGTTTATTCAATAAGTAAGAAGGCTTGTTAGAGTAAGGTAACCTGATCAAACTTGTACACATAGTAAGTGGTGAAATCAAAGGTTACATCTGTAAATGAGCAAAAATTTCAAGTTTTTATCCACCATTCCATGATATGTCTGGAAGCCAAATAAGATCATAGATGTAAACAAAGATATAATTTTTACAACTATTTTTTAATTTTAACTTTTATAATTTATCATCTTTATACTCTTAGAAGAATTCTAAAAGCTAAAGAAAGGCAATATACAAGGCACCTGAATAGATCTCTTGCAAACCATGGTGTTTTATTGATCCATTCAACAACTAAGAGTAGGAAATTCCAGGTTTAGTCCAAAATCCATCTAGACGTCTTTGAGATTAAATTTCACTACATGATACAGTTTTATATGGTATGGTATTAAAACACTAAAACATTTACTAAAAATTATCTAGTAACTTGGATTCAAAGAGGTTAGTGTTTTTTCCCTATTAAATTTACAGAGTGCAGAGAATGGTGTCTACTTATTCTTCTCCAGGTGTAATGGATTCTTCCTATGCTTACCCTACTCAATCACTTCTCCCTGCATTAGGTACCTTTCTAATTCTCCTCTTATAATTTGCCATCCACTCACATAAAGATCATTCCAGAAGCCTAGTGACAGACTATTAAAGTCTATCATCAGTGATTAGTCTTCTCTAGTCAAGTCTCTGAAGTATTGAACAGGGTTCTGAGAGTGTTGGGCTTTCCTCTGGCATCTGGTGTGACTTTGCTGAGAATTGAGAGCATTTTTTGTTCTTATAACTTAGAAACAACTGTAGAGTACCTACGTCATCATGACTTAGTTGTTTGTACCAGTAAACCTTAGCCTGGGTAAGATAAATTGCAAGATAATAAATAACTTCACTGTTGGCTCTAAGAATTTCCTACTCAGCAATTTATCTGAGTCACTAATTTGCTCACTTGGGCAAACAGTTTGATTATCAACAACAGTTCATTGATCACAACTTGTTTCATGGCCCCTGCTTTGCTGTGTCCACCAATCCTCAACTGATACCAATCCTCAACTGATATTTTCCCATTCTCAATCTGTACCGTCCTTAAAAAAAAAAATCTTAAACCACTTGAGTTTGGACCACAAAGCCCTGTAAATATCCTACTTCTGGGATGCCTGGGTGGCTCAGTCAGTTAAGCGTCTGCCTTTGGCTCAGGTCATGATCTCAGGGTCCTGGGATCAAGTCCCGCACGGGGCTCCTTACTCAGCAGGAAGCCTGCTTCTCCTCCCTTTGCCACTCCCCCTGCTTATGCTCACTCTCTTTCAAATTAAAAAAAAAAATCTTAAAAAAATATTCTACTGTTGACTCATCTATCTATCAAGGTAGTAGTCTTCACTACTAACGTAACTTCAACTCACAGTTCACCTGGTAATATTTTGAGGTTTACCACCATGAATGGAACTGGATTTGCGACTCCTAAAGGATTCTGGTTCATAGGCAAAGCTAAGTAAAAAAAAGCTTTGCAGTTTGTGGCAATTAGGAGACCCCTTTGACTGTCCATTTCCTAGCAATGCCACAAAGGAAATGTTTTTCCATCAGCTAAACATGGCTGGTCTAATACTCGAAATTAGAGAGATCAAACCATTTATAACATAATTTATCATCATATTCATTACATTCAGATGGTACTTGAAAATGCAACTGAATTTATAAAATCTCAAAAAGAAAGATATAGAAGCAGATTTATGTACTGAAAGATAAAAGTGTTAAACATGAGGATTGGAGACTGAGTTTTGCAGGAGACATTTTTGTATAATATGCTAATGTCTGATGTACATAAGACACCAAATCCTCTCTTATCTTTTATATCTTTGACCTCCTTTCAAATGTGTGGTCCAATTCTAATTCCTGCTAATAAGATTCAAAATAGGCTAAAGATGATAGTCTGAAAATGTATGGGAAACCTAAAGGAAGGTAAATAACTAAGATATCTAATATAAAACAATGAATGGGCCATGATTAACATGTACCTGCAAAATTCCATAAACAGTGCACATTTAATCCTCACAATGATCCAAAAAAAAAAATCTGAGTCAGAGTAGCTTATCAAATACCACTACTAAAAATGGTGGCATGGGAATTTAAGTCTATCTAAACCCACAGCCTATCCTCCATGTAACACCCACTGTCTCTGTAATAGTCTTAACCAGGTAATAATGTCAGACAGAGGGATACAAAATAAAATTAAAAGGACAAAATGCCTTTGTTGCCTGAGGATAAGATTAAAAAGCACTTAGTCTAATTGTCCCACAAACACTTCTGGCAGTTTTTCTAATTAATCTCTTTACGATATTTGGAAGAAATGCCAAAGTCTAACTTACCCGTCAGATCATTTCCTCATGGAGGGTAATAAACAACATGGCTAAATGCATGATTACAGAAATAGCTCCAAGCATTGAACACAGTGTGGACTTTCCTACGGGCTTAAATTTGAATTCTGAATCTATCACTCAATATGGGTAACTTCTTTAACTTTGATGAACTTGTTTCTTCATCTTTAAAATTGGAATATTGAAGCCAACCTCAAATGGTTGTATTGAAAACTAATGAGACAAAACACTTTGAGAGGGATGTGCAGGGATGCCTAGAAAATAATATCTTCCATTGAAATATTTAGTAATACCTTCTAAGCTGTATGTAATATTTCACTTCATAGTCTTCGATTGGATATAGAAACCTTGCTATTTATCCTGATGATTTTTTATTATATCTTAATATTTACTTGATATGTGTTCCTTATACAAAGTCATTCAAAAAACAAATCTAGTCTCAAGTTGTTATTTAAAGGTTAGAGAGATATTCAAAATAGCATAACATAATTAATCATAGTAAACAGAATTTTGAGTGTTGTCAGCCACCAATAAAACTAATCCCAAGCCCCAGAAATAAATGAATGTTCATAAAATACATATTTTCTCTACATGTGTTAAAGTAATAACCTCCTAAAATAATGGCAAACTTGGTAATAATTTGAACAACTTAGAGACTGTAATTTCATTTGTGATAAATTTTAAAGACAGGTTATTTTAAAGATAGGTTGTCTGGCCCACAAAGTTTATTTCTCCAGCCTTGCTTTTATCCTTTTGTATATTCATTTATATTTTCTCCATTCAAAGTCATCCTAGTTAGACAGGAAGTGCAACAATATAATAGATCTTAAAATATTTAGACTCTAATCCAAAGAAATAGATCGAATTGGGGAAGCTACAACCTTTACTTTTAGTGCAAGATAAAACTTGATCGCACCTTTCCAGGAAATGTTACAAGGGCTCATAAGTCAACAGCCTTGAAAGAAAACACTCCAGCCTTGCAAAGGTTGAAAGCCTAGCATGTTAAATTTATTTCCAAATGTCTGAGTCCACAATGTGAAGCACAATCTGGGTGTTGGTAATTCCTTCTAGAATGAACTTGTAGCATGCAGATGTCTTGGTTAGCATTTCACGTTAATGTTGAACATACTTTCTTATATTTTCCCAAACTACCATCCTGGCTTCTGTATGATCTACTCAATATCCAGTAGAACGGATGGAACAAACAAATGAGTCGTTTGTGTCAGAGCTTTGTCCATGAAACCCAGGTAAGTCAGGGAGTGGCACAGACGCATATCTAACCACATGATTTGCCTAAAGTTGGCAAACACAAAGTAGGGGTGGCATAATGGATTAGCATTGGATTATCTGGCTCATATCCCATCTTTACCATTGATTGGCTGTGGGGTCTTGTGTAAGACTGTCATTACCTCTTAAAATCAGTTTCTTCATCTGCAAAGAAAATTTTGACTAACTGATTTTTCAAGATTAGTTCAAAGTAAATCATTCTTTCACTGCAAATTGTCAAAAATGTGTCCAATAAGTTTCCTCTGTTTTCTCTTATTTTTATATTATATACAAAAGTATACCCCCAAAGATATAAATATAACCTATAAATATATGTATATATTATATAGACAGAATATACTTTGGCCAGGTTATTGCACTGGTGCTATTCTGTTGTGTGTGTGTGCAGAGAAGTGCTATGGGCCACAGCACCGGTTTCCGCCAAAGACACTGCAGTGAAAAACGGCTTCCCTTCTATGGACATGACATGGTCACCATTAATGTGAAATGTTAAAGAAGACCTCTGCTTCCTGCATTTCATGTCAGACAGGATGGCTGCCACCCAAGTCTCATTGGCCTATGTGGAGTCTGGCTTTCAAGTAATTAAAATTTAATAAGGGATGCTTTCATTTGCATATTGCCAAGTGTTTCTTTTAGGATCAGTGACATATGAGAGTCTCTCAGGTGGGTTATTTAAATCATTTATGAGGGCACTAGCATCCTAGCATTCTACCTTAGATGTGAATTTTGTTCAGACCTCAGAAATAGCATGAAAAGGTCAAAAGAAGTCTTATCTTTAATGAAATGTGGTTCACTGAGTGAATGAGAAAAATCGGCATGGAATGTGTATAAATGCATATGCATATCTGTCAGGCACATGTAAGTACGGGTTTATGTGTGCGAAGTGTTCAAATGTCTGTGTAATACCAAGTGGGCCATGTCATTCACTGGAGTGACTCACTTTTCTAAAGGAGGTGATGAAAGTAGTGTTCCATGGAAGAGCTTCAAAACTGTAAATAGTTTAAATATTAGAAAACCAAAAAACACAATTCCTGAGGACACAATTTGTCCTCAGGTTCTTCATTGGCCTTATTGAACAAGACACTCTGAACTTTTAGTTCAGAAACCAGGGGGGTAAACTATCTAGAGAGTAAAAGAGACTTCCTATAAGGATCTAGTAATCCATGGTTTTTCTAGGATGTCAGTATTTCCAGAATAACTTCTCATGATACTTTTCATGTATTTTATATCCCAGAATCAGACTGAATTTGTCACTAAAAAATTTAATTTAAAATTTTTTATTATAAATAATGTGATTTTCTGAGTTTTTTTCTGAGTCAGGCTAAAGTTAAATTTTAGTTTTATAAAAACAAAACACCTTGTAGTTTGCATAAGAGAATACTTCTAATTGTGTTTTTAAGTCTTTGATATAGAAGTTTAGGACACATCCTTTAATCTAGAAAAAAAAAGCATAAACCAAATAACACTTGTAAACATTTTATGCATTGAATATACATGGAAGTATCTCACTGACTTAAAATATGATTCTTTGCTGCCTTTTCTTTTAAATGTTAGGTAAATGCAGGGAAACACTGCCTCATTGGTGGGAAACTCAGTTAAAATGTTTCCTTAGCATTTGCAATGAATTATTAACTTAGATCTATAGAGAAAAAACAGAACCAACCTCATCTTTCCTTTTGAATTATAAATTCAGAGATATTGGGAGCTGGAAAATTCCTGAAAACATCTGATTTAGTAGATTTCAAAGACATTTCTAGAATTGGATAGATCTAGGAGATCTAAATTGAAGATCTAGAATTGGATAGCTGTGCCTCAGGTTTTGACCCAGAGTACGAGAACAGACTTGTTCCCTTCCAGTACTTCCTTTTCAATTAGAAAATTTTCATTTTCTCATTTATATTTAGGGGTCCCAAGACAGATTTTATTATAAAGTCAAAACAAAGCAGGCTGTGTCTGTGGGCGCATGTGTGTGTTTAAAATTTGGAAAGGGACTCACATAAAGGCATCTCCATTTAACAGATTAAGAAACTAATGCCCAGAGAAGTTAAGTGAAATGTCCAGAGAGGAAAACAACTAGCTAGTGACAGAACTAAAAAGATAATTTAGTTCTTCTGATTATCAATTCTGTGCCTCAACCCTATCTTTCAGGTGTAAACTGCTTCAGTAATGAAGGACGACATTGATAAATCCAGCAGAAATTTTTGCATAAAGTCAGCTTGCTGACAGCCTAGGTAAGCTTGAGGTGGTACAAAAACTGGAAAATAGTATCTCTTGGAAGTTAAACCCCTAACTATAGTCTGTATACCGGACATGTAAAGATTAAACAGGAATACATGAAGTCTTCTGACCTAGGGGTGGCTTACACATATCATGCAGAGAGTGTTGTGACATCAAGATCTATGCCCATCATGGGCCTCTTAGCTCAGAATACAATCGAGCCATTTGTCCTCCAGAGGGAGCAGATTCTATTCTTTCTCTGATTCTCTATATATTTGCCAACACACATAGATGGAACACAGAGACAGCCAGAAAACATGAACTGCTCAGAACTGCAGGAGGAAGAAAACCTCAAACACATATAAATAGACAAGGAAGCTTTCCCTAGGTTTATGAGCAAGGTTTTTCCAAAAGAAAATGACAGACTCTTTCTCAGCAAATACTTTATTTGCTAGCCTACATTTCCCAACATTTCCCTCATAGTTAGATTGTAGTTAGGTTGGGGCCAAGTGAATAGTTCTGACCCGTGGGCTCTAAATACAAGAGACAGTGACATGGCCACATCAGTGGGAAGGAACAAGTGTTTGTTCTCCAAGTTCCTTCTTCCTTCCCTTGCTGTGAGAGTGGAGGTCTGTTGAGAGAGGTCTCTGTTGAGAGAACAAAGTCCTCAGATGCATAAATCTAGGTCTCTGAAACACTGCTAGGAAGGAAAGTACAGAGGACTTTGCATGGGAGGAAAAAAGGCACATGATCGGTGTTAACCAGCTAAGATTTGGGAGTTTGTCTTGCAGCAGAGTTTAGTCTACATTAGAGGGAAATTACTGTTATAAGATTTAGCTAACAAGGATTATTTAATATAAATTTGTACAAATTCATAAATGAAACAGCTTATACTCAGTATATTAGATGTGATATAAAAATAAGTTTAAAGACATAGCAGTGCTCAAAATATTTATATTTCCTTTCTAATTAGCCCTTTAAAAAAAGGCAAGAATTAGTTTAGCACAATCATCAAGAGCCACCAGAAAAGGCATAGAACTGCATAACTCAAGAAGTGATAAAAACCAGAACACATAATTTATTCCCTTTGCCAATGTTGGCAAAGGCCTTTGGTCCCTCCTTTGCACGGCAATTAAGAATTAATATCAGGGGGTGCCTGTGTGGCTCAGTCAGTTAAGTATCCCTTTGGCTCAGGTTGTGATCTTGGGGTCTTGGAATCAAGCCACACATCAGGCTCCCTGCTCAGCAGGGAGTCTGCTTCTCCCTCTCCCATTGCCGCCCCCCATGCTTGTGAGCGCACGCATGCTCTCTCTCTCAAATAAATAAAACTTTAAAAATTTTTTTTAAATTACAAAAATTAAAGAATATCACAATATCACTATATCCTTGTCAATGACATATATGTATTATCTCCTATATTAATTACATAGTAAAATGTGTTCAATTGTCATTCTATAAAATAAATTCAGTTTTTTATAAGTAATCTTTTGTTGTCTTGACAAAGTCCACTGTAAACAAAACCCTGCAGGTATACAGTGCTATTGAATGATGTCTGGATTAAGTGGGTCCTGCTCAAATATGGCAGTCAGTATCCATATGCCCCAGTGATAAAGCGAGGTAACTGGTCTCCATTAGAGAATATTTTGAAGAGCTAGGCAAATATAAGTTATGGATAATACTATATCTTTGTTCGAGTGGTAGTTCTAATATAGAAGAAATACAGAAATCTAAAGGCAATATAAAAGAATGGTGCATTACATGGAATAAAGAATGTCACAAAGAAATAAAAACTTCAGAACTTCAGAAAGTCATTTCAACAGATGATAATGTCTGAGTGAATAATATATGCGTACATAATCCAGTTTAGCTCCACTAATTGATTTCAAGAAATTGAAGAGTTTTTGAAAGTCTTTCTCTTTTGCTATAATAAGTACCATTCACATTTAGTTTTCATTCAGTTTCTATATTTTGCTGTCATTCATTTAAGTAAATAAAAATCAAAGCCAATATCAAAGTCCATATATAATAACTTCATTTAAAAAAGAAAGCTAGGGTGCCTGGGTGGCTCAGTGGGTTAAAGCCTCTGCTTTCGGCCCAGGTCATGATCTCAGGGTCCTGGGATCAAGGCCCGCATCGGGCTCTCTGCGTGGCAGGGAGCCTGCTTCCCCCTCTCTCTCTGCCTGCCTCTCTGCCTCCTTGTGGTCTCTCTCCCGCTGTGAAATAAATAAATAAAATCTTTAAAAAAAATAAAAAAAAATAAAAATAAAAAAGAAAGCTAACTTGAAAGAGAAGAGCGTAAGATGTAAATTTTAAATCCTTCCTCTTAAAAGTGACTGAAGTTATAAACTAAATAAAACATCTGGATTTTCACTCTAATCTCCTCAAAACAAAGAGAGAACACCAAGATGGTAATTGAATAAAGCTCTAGCATTAATTGAGTTGAAACAACAGTTTCTACAAATGACATTTCCTTCAACTCCCAATGGCCTGTCTCTTGGTTTCAGTGACTAACAAAATCATAAGTGCTTATGATTCTCAGTCACTGAATAACTCACAAGTGTATTCCCCTTTTGGCACTGGTACATGAATACACAACTTAGTAAAATTAAAGAAAATTTAGAAACAGGGAATGTGCATATAAAAATTTAGTATCTGATAGAAGTGGCATTCAATTCACTGGGGGAAAATGAAATACCAAAACACATAGATGGACAACTGGTTCAACACTGAGGGTGGGGAGAAGCTAGCACTATATCCCTACCTCCTACTATACATAAAAAAAAATTCAATTAAATCAAAGATTTAAAAGTAAGAAAATAAATCAATACTAGAAATCAAAATATAACTGACCTTTTTTAACCTCAGAGTGAGGACTTTTTTAGCTGAGTTGAAAACTCTGATATATTGGAAGAAATTATTAGTAAATTTGGCTACATAAAATAATATCACAAATAAAATCAAAACAATTTTAAAAACTCAGAGAAAATGTTTTCAATATATGTCATAGAAAATGGACAGTATCTCTAGTATGTAAAGAACTGTTAAAAATCAGGGAAAGAAATATGAAAAATTCAAGAGAAAAACAGCTAAATGACACGGACAATCTCAAAAATACACAGCTGGCCCTAAAACATGACAAAACATTCAGTTTTCACTTGTTAAAAATAAAAATGTATACTAAAACTACACTCAGTTACAATTTTCACTTAAGACTGGTGAAAATTTTTTAACACTTGACACATTCTACTTAAACGGCTGTGAATTAACAGGCTCTCTTTACACTGCTGATAGAAATATACCACATTGCCACCCACTGGAGTGGAAACTGATATTAAGAATAAAACAACAACAAGGCACCTGTATGGCTCAGTTGGTTAAGCATCGGACTCTTGATTTTGGCTCAGGTCATGATCTCAGGTGGGGCTCCACACTGGGTATGTAGCCTGCTTTAGATTCTCTCTCACCTTCCTTCTCTGCCCCTCCTCCCCTCTCTCCCTCTCTTAAAATAAATAAATTAATTGACAAACAAATAAACAAACAAAAGCAAACTAAACTTTCCATAGTATATATTGGTTGACCTACTATACTACTAAGAATCAACATGAAAAGTCATCTTCCAAAATAGCACATGCACAACAAAACACATACAAGTATTAATTTGCCATTATTTAGAAAAACAAAACATTGGGAACATCCTTTTGCCTTTTGCTCATATGTAAAGAAATCACTTGATAAATTATGATGCATTATCACAGTGAAGCACTGTACTAAACAGCTATAAAAAGAAAGAGATAGTTTTCATGAAGTGATATGGAGTGATTTTCCAGGATATATTATTATTAGTTAGAAAAAGCAACATACCCAAGAGCATATATTGTATGCTATTCTTATTTTACAAAAAATGGAGAAGAAAAAATATATATAATCTTATTTTCGCAAAAATAAAAAACACAGTAACAATAATCCAGAATTTAATCAAAGTAGATGCCTACAGGGTGGGAATAGGGTAAAAAGAATAGCAATGTGACTTTGCTAAATATATTTTTGAATTTTTAATCATGTTAATTCTTTGTATATGCAAAGTATAAGATTTGATCAGCAAGGATAAAAGAAAATCATAAAATGGACATAAAATCATTAAGTTGAATGTAATCAGATATCATTAATATTAAATGCATATCAAATTGATCACATAAGCATAATGTAGTTGGGGGAGAAAAAAATAATTGATCCAAATACTTGAAGTGTACACTGTTAGTGGAATATAAGAAAAAACAACAACAAAAAAGTGAAGAAATCTTGATTATTAACGGTTGGTTTGTTGTTGGTATAGTAGTTCTTAAAGTAGTTTCTGGTGTACTATATAGTATTGAGTAAACGCAAAAAATAGTTTTGTGAACCAAAGATTTCACTTAGAGACAGGAGATATGTAGACGAGGTAAAAGAGAAGAAAATGTGGCATTGGGTTGAAATTGTAAATGCCAGTGCAATTTCATTATCTGTATTAAAATATATTTTCCTAGCACTGTTCACTAAAAAGACCTAAAGACATTGACTCCTAAAAGCAACACATCTAGTGCTTAGATCTTCATTTCTAAATAGCATTACTCATTAAAAAGACCCAGGCTCTCAGGAAAAATGTCTAATTCTAGGTCTACATCTGGGAAAACTGAAGGCAAATCTAAACTACCTTATGTGTCAGACAGTAAAAGAGCACAGACAAACTAATTGGACTTGTTAAAGGACCCAGGAGCCTGTTTGAAGCAACTGGTGAAATTTGGGAAATTTGAAAATCAAATGGAATTACGACAGCAATGGATTACATCCCATTGAATTTTAAAAGAACAACAACAACAAAACACATATTTATCTATAAGTCCACCAAAAGACATATATGCTAGAATGTTAATGAGAATATTTTTATGCTGGTCTTCAAACTATGCAAATGTCCATTCACAATAGATTGGATATATAAATTGTGATATATTCACATGATGCCATGCTAGAAAGTAAGGAGACGAATTATCTACTATTCTGCATAACAATATGGGTGAAACGTTAAAAAATTATGGTGATCCAAGTAGTCAGACACAAAAAACCAAAACACAACACTACATAGTATATAATTCTATTTATCTCAAATATAAACACAGGAAAAACTAGTAAATGCTGCTAGATTTCAGAACAATGGTTATCCTTGACGTATAACTATTGTAGGGAGCTACAATGTGCTATAATGTTCTGTTCTTGAACCTGGATGTGAATTACAGCAGTGTGTTCAGTTTATGAAAGTTCACTGATCTGCATTATTACTATCAGTATGTATATGAAAGTGTATATGTGTACACATATTTTAATAAAAGAAAAAAATCCATGAGGCTTAGGTGATAATAACAAAATGCAGTGGTAAGGAGGAGAGGAAATAGCTCTACTTTAGAGAAGAATGCCATTAAAGAAATAAGGATGATAAAATTAAAAAGTTGTTATGCAACCTGTATTGTAATAATTGATCCCAAAAAGAGTCACCAAGGGATGCTAAATTATGAGTAAAGCATTTCTGTGGAAGAGAATATTCGTACAAACTTCACAAATCATTCCACAGATTACTTCTTAATTACAAAAGGGGAAAGGTACTTTTATAATGAATAAATCATGTAAACACCACCTTCAAATGATGATTATAATTTACTCAACAAAAGTGGGACCAATGTACATCATATGCCTCCTGATAAAATGCCCTAATAAGGACACTTTATAGCTTTTTTGAAAATCATATTTAACCTTTTTTTTCTAATTAAGAGGAAATAATAGAACAAATTTATTTGAGGACTTTTCTGCAAGACAAATTACTTGGAATCATAAAAAAAAGTCAATGTCATGAAAAACATATATAACAGGAGAATCTTCTATATTAAAGAAAACTCTTGATCCATGTGTTTATTTTTTGTGCCAGTACTATACTGTTTTGATTACTACAGCTTTGTAGTATATCTTGAAATTTGGGATTGTGATACCACTAGCTTCTGTCTTCTTTCTCAAGAGTGTTTTGTCTATGTTGGGTCTTTTGTGGTTCTACACAAATTTTAGTATTATTTGTTCTAGTTCTGTGAAAAATGTTGTCAGTATTTTGACAGGGATGATACTGAATCTATAGATTGTTTTGAGTAGTGTGGACATTTTAACAGTATTTGTTCTTCTGATCCATGAGCATGAAATAGCTTTCCATTTGTGTCATCTTCAATTTCTTTCACTAGTGTTTTATAGTTTTTAGAGTTCAGGTCTTTCATCTCCTTGGCTAAATTTATTTCTAGCTATTTTATTATTTTTGTGCAATTGTCAATAGGATTGTTTTCTTTCTTTTTTCTTAAACTTAATTTAATTATTTTTTAAGTAAACTTTACCCGTAACATGGGGCTCGAACTCATAACCCCAAGATCAAGAGTCCCATGCTCTGCTGACTGAACCACCCAGGCATCCCACTGCGTTATTTTATTTTTTCTTTCTGCTACTTTGTTATCAGTAGAAGTACAACATATTTCTGTATGCTAATTTTGCATTCTGTGAATTACTGAATTCATTTATCAGTTTTTTTTTAAAGCTTTTTTTTTTTTTTTTTTTTTTTTTTTTTCACA